>LD372956.1:16637-30021 GCA_001465055.1 Ptychodera flava
CACGGTTTGGCATATAGAGCTTGAAGGACTTGACCAAAGGTAATTACACATGCTATATTGTGATACAATGACAGTACTCAAAGAAATTAGTTATTTTTATTTCATCCAATTACATATTTGAATACTTAATGACCTTTAGAATTGATCTGTGGTGAAATTCATTGCGTTGATCATAACACTTTAAATGTAGCAAAGCATGTAGCAAAGGTTCAAACTTGCACATAAATGCAATATATAATGAAACACGTGAGCATTTTCAGTTCATATCTGGTGGAAAGATTGTATGCAGCCCATTCATCGAGATTCTTTTCCACGAGTGTAAGGTGGTAAAACAATTACCAGTCCAATATTTGATTGTCCCCTCACTCACACTGTGCAGTTTGTGAAATAGTTTGTGAATTCACACAATTTTTTTTGCGATTCATTATATATGTAGTTCCCTTTAAATTTGTTGAGCACAATTTGCCATACCATTTCCTTTACGTTTCGTCACACCACCTTTTCTCTTATCATCTTTTGTTCCCACTACAGCATCAGACTGTGTTCTGTCGGCGCGGTCTTGCATTGCGATGTCTAGCCCAACTGATTCAGATCCTGAACTTTCAACATTCCTTATGTCCTGTATCCGACTGTTCATCGGATGTCTTGTTCCGTTTCTGTCAGTCTTCTTTTTCTCAGTTTGTGTTTCGGTAATGGTCACAATATGATTCTTCCTGGGCGTCGTTCCTCGAGTTTCACCACCGCTAGTTTCTTTGCTCGCTACTTCCTCGGTAACCTTTCTTTTAAAACTAGTTTCCTCTACTCTTACTCCATTGGCAGTTATTTGTACGCCTGATCCAGTTGCTGAGAATTCCGATGTTTTCAAAGTTAATTCACGGGCGCCGTCTTCCTTCTCATGCAAAGATTTCCCACCCAAATCTGACAGTTAGCAAGACAAAATAAGACAAAATAAAACAAAACAAAACAAAAACAAAAAACAACAGAAATTTTAATTGTAAAGCATCGTTTATCAGTCATCTACCCTTTAGGCCGAGGGACTTATTTCCAAATTCCTGATCCTCATCTTTCGATGTTGTTGACTGTAAAAAGGTGTTTTTTGTTCACATATTTATTCGTTTACTCATGATCATGGAGTCATTTTGATAGATGAAAAAGGTAGACATAGGATATGGTGTCTTGCGACAGCAAAATGCCATATACTATTAAGGAGTCAAAAGATCGATTATCACATTACATATTGGAAGGATAAACTTATTACTCAATCATTTATTATCTACATTTGTTTGGAGTTAATTCTTGTGATTCTAGCATTTTTAACCAGATTGATATTTTGATTTAACAATCTTCCCACCTTCGTTTTCAATGACTACACCACATTCAGTCAAAGTTTGGCCACGCTGAAAGAAAGAACGACAAGCAGCAACTGTTACAATTTGGTAGATTACTCGAAAAGCACGAACTATTATAGTATGCCCAAACGGGAGAATTTATCTTGAAGTTTTCTTTTGCATCTATAAGTGAACCTACCCTGTCACTGCTGTCGCGAGTTTACTAGTACATTTGACTGTAATTTGTTTCAAGGAATACAATTTTTTTTAAAACAGAAACGTTTTAGCAAACTTGTCGTTTGTAAAATCTTGGAAACAATCTGATCAGTAATTCACCTTGATTGCTTAGCTACGCTTTGACCAACATGGCAAACCACTTTACAAGTAAAAGAAAAACGTGATGACGTGAAGAGTGTTCTCACTGATAATAATCCCACGAAAGTGGGAAATTATTGAAGACTGCACGCATGAAAGTCTGTGTCTATGAATCATAATTATTTAAAGTATATCTAGCTGAAAAAATATAAATAAGAGCTTTTCAATAATGTAAACTCACCGGTTGATCTCTTCTAGAGAATGTGGATGTAACTTCACCTCCATCCCCTTCGAGAGAAAGAATTAATTGTGTTACTTTTGTCGATACGACTCAGAAAAAATAATGTGATTGATAAGTTATTTGGATCGCGATAGCTTACAGACGTCCTGTAAACTGATGAGCTGATACCATTATAAGATATGTCATAAACATTTCATGTAGTATGGTTGTTTTCTATTTTTTATTTTTTTTCCGATATAAACTAGACATGGAAATTGTGCAGAATAAGCTGGTGTAGCGTCTGTAGCGTTTCAAGTACACTCGGGTGATATTTCCATCAACGGTTGCAGTCTTGGTCAATTAAAAACTAAAGTAAGAGGTACTCACGCGTTATGAACACCTTTTCGACAAGTTTAAACTTTTCTTCACTGTAAGATACCCGAAGCATCAATTTCATTCCAACTTTGGCAGCTTCTTGCTTCATTTCATCGGTTATTAGCAGAGGTTCAAGAGCCTTGGCAAAACTCCCGGACCGACAACTTCCTCGGTATTTGTATAGACTAAGGAGTTCAGGAAGATTAAGTGCCAAGTCCAGACATTTCTGTTTCATGGTCGCGACTTGTGCATCAAACTTTTCTTTAACTACTGTCTGCACTTTACGACAGCTGGCTGGGTCATTTACTACTTCATGGACTGTTCTGTCGAACATAGCCTGACAGTTTCTCGTTGCAGCGTTATACTGCTCGCAAGAAGATCCATTTCCACCATCCGTTTTGCTACAGTCCAGTGTGATGGTCGATGGCAATGTGGTACATGCACCTTCATTTTGAAAAAGGAGACAAAGCAACTATTTTGCAACATTAAGTAAGACTTACACCACTTCGGTAAACGTAAACGGGACATAGTAAAGTTGGATTGTGCAATAACCATAATTGACAATGACTATATGACGTATGGAGCAGGTTGTGCTAACTCCTTTTGAAACGACTTGATTTACGCCCTTAATTCTGTATATCATTCTATCTTGGTTTTGATTCTGTTGTACTTTTCTGCCAGTTCAGAAGTTTAAATATGATAATGTTTATGTACGTGACTGGAGATTACTGACAGTGTTTAGACTTCAGATTGTTCTGTAGACTTCATTTACTTTTCAAGTGTATTTTCAGATCTTTTCTGAACCCCCCTTCCGTTGGCTGCAGAACAGTTTATAAGGCGAGCGTCTTGCGCAAAGTTCGAGAAGTACGCAATGTTATCATATGTAGAAATTATGCACACGAAAGAGAGCTATCTCGACTGTTGAAAGTTCGAATTGAATCAAAATTATTTATTTTGGACGGTAATGTAACTCCTGAATATTTTCCGACGTATCTGTACGTAGCCTAATGTCTCCATGACTGATTATGAACGTTAAACTATGAGAAATTTGCCTGGTCATACTTATTGGTCGGTAATGTAATCTTTTACCCTCGCTTCTACTGTTTATTACTTACTTGTCGATGTCGTTTCTCTGGCTGTTTCTGGAGTAAAGAGTGCAGCAAATCTACCGTGGCTCATTTCAACATCTTCACTCTCCAAGAAGTCCCTTTTCAAGTCTTTCGCTTTCACAAACGCTATATCTGTATCGTTCATGACTTTCAGTATTCTGTCTTTCAAAGACTCATTACTCCTCACCACACAGTCTCCATGTTGTGCTAAATATTTCTCAATGAAATCAGCGAGCTGGGAATCATCGGGAATCGTGATTGGTACACCTGTTGCCATGGCTTCGAGACCGTTGAGGCCAAACTCTACGTATCCTGTGGCTGTTAGACACAGATGACATTGCTTGAGGTGTGTCAGAAGTTTTTCAGCTGAAAAGCCTTGCGAAAGTGAAGGGTTTATATTTTCATACTTAAGTTTGTCAGCCACCTCACTGAGATTTGCTTCATCACGATGCGGCGACACTCCATGTACCTTCCAATTTGGAGGTTTCTTATTCACTTCAACACGAGCCATGGCAACCGCTCTCAAATTAGCTGCTAATTTCTCCAGGTGGCCAAACGTCTCGTCTCGATCTACTTCCCCGTACGTTAATATTGTGTGTCTTCCTGATTGTTTTGGTGTCTTTACATCCGCTTCGAAGAAAGTCCGACACGGCTTTGGCAGAAGCTCGATGTGCGCAATGTCTTTCTCGGTCACAGCCCTGTACACGTTGTCGAAGTATTCGTACATACTGGGTCCCATGGACACAACCGCGTCCGCTTTACTAGCCGCAGCCCGCATCGTTTCTTCTAATATAGCTTTTTCACTTACTGGAATCGACAAATGTGGATCTTGAGGATGTTTGTGGTTGATGAGGTACAACTTAGCGAGAGGAAATAACTTATTTTTAATATCAACTGCGGCATCCACCGTCATTGGAGCGTACCCAACGATGTATTGGATATTCCTCAAATCGTTCAATTTCTGAAAGTAACTTTCATGGTTGAGAAGCCATTTCACTGAAGGTGGATCGTCTTTTGAACCGCCGAGAGAACACTTCCTTGTTGCTGTTATCAATGTTACACCGGCTTCACTAGCATCTGCTTTCTGGGCGTCACTTAGCTCCACATCCAGTGTTGTGCAATACACCTTCATGATTTCAGGGTTTGCTTTTCTGGCACAGAATTCTTGGACAAGTGCTCTCTGGCACTGCTGCAGACCGAACTTATCCTTATCCCAAGATTTGAACACCAACAATGCTGCAGGTAGAGGTGGTATGGAAGTGGAATTCAAGATACGTAGTTCCGAATCAGGAAAGAGGATTTCATGCATTTCCTCAGCTTCGCGCCGCGTTGCAGGGTCAAAGCCAACAACATAACGGACATTTGACAGCTCCTTAAGACTTTGATAGTACTGTTCATGGTAGAATAACCACTCTTTCCTTGGAGGGTCTCTTTCTGGGTTTGACCTTTTCATTCTCTTTGGAGAAACCAAAGTTATTCTTAAACTCTCTGCAATTCTTTTCTCTCTTTCATCAACTTCAAGCACGGTACAGTAGCGGTTTAAGGTTTCACCAGTAGTTTGTTCTACCTCATAACAGAAATGTTTGATTAAATTGACTGGGTTTATTTGATCACTTCCAAGCGTTCCTTTGCAAGATTCAAACACGAATAACGCTATAGGATTCTGAGACAGCTCGCCCGCGTAATATTCCTGCATATTCGTATTGGATGTCTGTTTAGTTCATGGAAAACATTCTGCAAACTCTACTGCAAAGCGTCTGCTTGCCAAAGTCATACTATTTTTGGGAATTAATCGGAGGAGTACGTGACACACCAAAAGCTTACTTGCGACGGCAGATGTAACCTACGCTGTACAGGTTTCTCACCAAGCGTCACGTTCACACTACCATGTCGCCCTCTGTAGTGAGTTTACAGACGTCAGCATTTTCTTAAAGGTCTCGTATCTGTAAAGTATAAATTTTGCATAGATAGGAAACCATCACATTTATAATGTAACTACCAAATATCAAAATTCAAGACGGTATTAATTAGAAATAATCGCCGGTCAAAGCGGGTCCAAAAAGTAGTCATGGCTTCAGGGAGTTGTTTTAAAGGATGCAAAAATGTAAAATGGTCCATATTTAGGAACATGTTTATTCCTGATCCTTGTCAGTAATAAATGATTCAGCTAACATGTTTTAACGTGATGTCCTGTAATATTACTAACAGTAATTTATCGTAAAGATGCAAATTCTGCACGGCGAGGGTACATACATCCTCACTGAATTGGTATGACTAGAATGCATTGATGATTTACACTGTGTAAATAAAAATTGGCGGCTCGTTCTATTTTCATCATCAGTCATTCCTACGCTTTCCTTTCAGTGTTTCCCTTCGGTGGTACAAAACGAATATTGCATGTAAATCTCGTTGGCTCTGATTGACGTCCATGTTGTCTGACTTTCCAATTGCTTACTTTCAATACTTCCCCTTGCCACTTTATTTTCGAAGATTGTTTTTAGTACTAGTATATTTTGACTGTTAAATTTATCCCATAAGACAGTTAAGATAAATAGTTTTGCGTTCTATTGTAAGGGCTGATATTATTAGGCTTCACTTAAGTCGACCTTTAGAAAATTAGGGTATACGAGAAACTGAAAGAGTTGTTTATAAACGTTTGCTCACACTTCGTTCAAGGAAACTTGAAACCATTATCTTTCAAAATCAAGAATAAATACAAGGAGTCACTGTGTGAATTTTGGCAGCAGAGAAATAACTGACCTAAATTTCCCGATGAAAGAAATTCAAAATGATCTACATCCCTAGGCCCAATGTTGACTCTTTGAGGACAAGATATGTTTTCCATTTTCACAAAACAAGACCGTGAAAACTTCATTTAATTCACAAGCTTCAAAATTAGTCCGCTAGTAAGTCTGTATAAGATTTATACCAGGACAGACAGAATTGACGTTGACAGAATTGGACAGAATTGTAAAATTTTGAGAGTCGTTATATCTGTCTCCGTGGCGCATTCTGCCTTAATTTGAGAAGTAAATTACAGACTCCAAACAAACATCGACGATCATACGTTTTTATCGTTTTGAACCTCTGAAAATACTGAAAAATTGGACAACAGAACATAGCTGACAGGGCAGATAAAACGATGGATGTGATTTCTGTTATGTACCGAGAGAGACATTAATGACCTAACGACTGCTTATCGAGGCTTATGGTAAGACGAGATTTATGTGATACATCGTGTTTGTCAACAAGCCCATATGGATGGTTTTCACACATGACATTATACTATACTGAAAATATTGAAGGCGTATTGTGAGAAAAATTATGCGTAAGAATTGCCGCGAATTGACATTCTGACTCAGACTGAGGAAAATTATTTAGTTTCACTCATGATATGCCAATTGGCATATAATCGTTCTTTTCTTTCTGTCTTTCTGAGGCGGACCTTACCACTTCTTCAAAGGTATTGTTGATATGGAGCCCACTTTCTAATTTCAGTAACTGCAACTTGTCGGGTATTTAACAAGTAAGGACGAGCAAAATAATTACCACCGTAGCGGCCTTCATTGATTAAATTTATGGTGTCTTCATTATAATGGATCCCTTCTATCCAATCTTAGTCTCTTACCTATAGCTATCATAGCTGCCATATTTTGTCCCTCGGGTCCGTGTTACAACAGCCCGTCCCTATTTTTGCCTTGGAAATTTATAACCGTACTAAACCATATTTTAATTTCAAACCTGGCATGGAATTTTCCCCCTTCTATAAATACCTTCGTTACCACCCACCACGTTGCTATCAATTATAAAATGCAATGAGAAGTGAAGCTAGGTTAATACTGCAGCAAAAAAGAACTTCCCTATTTTGTTGACCACTTCATCTTGTTCTGCAATACTAGACCACTTCTCGTTAATTTAGTAAGTGATGTCAATCTTTCCTGGGCCAAATGGCAAACTTTTAAACCCGAAGTGTAAGAGTGTTACGCAAGTTTAATGCACAAGTGTTTTGAAATTAGTTTTCTTGACTGGTCGAGGAAAGAAATATTGATGTGATCTGAGATGGATTGTTAATTGCAAAGTGCCGTACACTTCATGTTGCCTCAGTGCTGTGTAAGAAGGAATAGAGGCTGTGATTTTCCGATGACAAATCGTTGTTGGATTCCGTGACGGTAACTGTGACCGAAGTCATGTACTATTGTACAGGTCGCTGGAAACACTGTAGGACAACTTTGCTAGCCAATGGCGCTTCTTCAGGCAGAGACTCTCCCTGGAAACAACTATGCTACGCCGGCCTAACCAGGCCGGCAGTGCGGACCGGACGATGACTGCAGGAATGCTAGTTCCGTTGACTCAACCATGCTTCGATCCTATTGATTGGTACCTCGACATGGTGATTTTATCATTCGTAATTATAAACTCAATTAATGATTCTTGTAGAAACCATGTTTTTCGTGTTCAATATCTTTAACCATGGAATTTCAATCAATTCTACAGAAACTAAGTTTTTTCCAGCCATGGTATGAACATTATAGTGATTTCAGTAATTGCAATTATAAAGTCTTTAAAGAGATCATAGGACGCTCTTGCATAGACCCTATACGTCGCTTACGGCCCCGTGCCTCCGACCCCACTCCGGTCGGAGGTACGGAGGCCGTAAGCGACGTATAGGGTCTATGCAAATGACGCTCACAGTTTCCTTCGAAGATTCCTAAGAAGATTGCAATATTTACGTGGAGTGTTTTTTAGGGTTGTATACCTTTATTTGGGTGGACCTTAAATTTTATACCAAAAGATACATATCAAACATCATAATATCTCTTTACTGTGATTCGGTAACCTTACACGCGGACTGTTAGACTCGTCATTTCGGCAACAAGCCCGGAACCCGATGATACGATATTACACCACGTACGCAATGTCACTGGCCTAAGTTTTAAACGAATGTCAGGTGACGGTTTTTACCGTTAGAAACTAATTCCCCGCTCGGTAGCTGCAGAAAGTTGCTAAACCTCAAAGCACCTCGTTGGATCCTTCGTAAACTTTCATAGAATACGTGGTGGTTCATATAATGTATCTAACTACCGGTAATGGAATATTTGACATCATTAAACAATAGCTTGTAAATGGATGCGTCAGGTTGTTGCTGTTGTCAATAACAATCGCGTTTTTTCCTCTTTACCACAAGTGTTCGCTGAAATTAAAGGATATGTTAAATTTCCATCTGTAAAAAATATTATGAAGTACCTCAGTAAAGACGGCGACGTGCAGCCTCTGAACTTGCTGCTAGACATAATGTTTTATGTAATACTCTCAGTGGGGAGATCGTGCCCGACTTTGATGCCAAGAGTATCACCAAATTTTTTCATGATGTCTAGAATTGTGCTTACTTCAAGAGCTTCAAAATGAGTCCAATGTGATTAGACTGGAAATTATTTGCAAATTTCAATTTGTGAATATCTGTCCCCGAGGCGCATTCTACCTTAAGGGAGTCAGCTTGTATAGTGGGAATGGGTACAATTTGGTATCGGAATGGCTATCGGTACAATTTACTGAAAGCAAGTAATACTTGATCAACCTGATATACATTAGGTTCTGATTACAACCAAGGTAATTAATTAAAATTTAATTACTATATTCTACAATACAGTGGGGACTTGGATGGTAGTGACAACGATGAAATGCAACAAATGATGGACAAATAGCAAGATTGAAAAATGGACCAAAATGACTAATTTATCTCTAAACTATCTATATTTGAACATTCCGCTTTCTGTTCTACGGCCAGTTAAAGTTTCTCTGAGCATTGTTGTGTCTATGAAATTGTATTATATGGTATTTAGATTATTGTAAAATGAAACTTAGATACCACTGCGAATACATTACTTTGACATGACTTCAGGATTTATTTGTAATAAACGGAATAAGAAGACATATCCGCTAAATATTATGAACGCAATGTTAATCTCTGTAACCATACAGCTTCAATGTAAAACCTTACCTGCCGTTGACTGCGTGACCCCATCAGAGTCGATGGAACTCGATGGACGGAAATTCGTCGAAAGACCAGAACAATGTCGTGCTCATGCAGAAGTATACTTTTCAGATCACGTGACTTTACTTCCCCGTGTTTACCGTTACTAATAGATGATTCATACGTCAATTTATCATTGACATTGTGTACGTGCAAAATATTCATTGAACCACTTTTGTGGACGCATAAACATAGGATAGCTGTAAAGTTAACCTGGACACTCACGTCAACAAACTGTTATTCTTTATGAAACTTTAATTGCTTAATTTTCATTAATAGCTAAATTCGAGGTTCGGTGCACTGACAAGGTGTGCTCGGGACTAACTTTGCTTAAAGGTTCAACCATTGAAGCTCGCTCAATTGTACCCGTTGTTTGGTTGTCATGAATAATCAGAGTCTGAGTGCTGTTATGACTGTTGAATTTCATAATATTTGAATATGGCATTTTGATGATCAAACGCCAATCCTGTTCACCATCATCATGCCACATAAAGATGACGTCATGGAAGAAATAGGCGACGGTTTGCTTCGTCAAACATTGCAAAATAAAACTTGATTGTTTTCAGAAGTAAACATTCCGAATGGAAGACCTCAGGTGGACAAAAATAAATGGGAAACTCCGCCAAGAAACATTAAATGGCACAGTTCTCTTCGATGAAAAATTGCATATATTTTGTGATTACTATCATGACGTTTGTTTTAATAAGTATTATGGCAGTGACGTCAGCGGACGTACATGTAATGATAATTAGGGCCCATCTTACATTATTGCCAGTCTTAAGGAATAATGATCTTTCCAGAGAATCTGGCGTTTGAGATGCTGAGACGCCAATACCTGAAAAGGTTTACCACTGGCTGACAGATTGACTTGTTATAATTCCGGTATACCTTAAAGAGAACTGAGAAAATATGTAAGTTGAAAAAAGGCCACGGACAAATAAAATTTAGAATGTTAAAAAGAAGTTAAAGAAGTTTAAAATATCCTGACGCGCAAAAATATTTACGTGATATCGGAACGAGTCAACAAAGGTTTCCACAAGTTAACGTCGGTATGTCACCTCACTTGACATTTGGGAAAACGCGAAGTGAAGATTTTGTTTATGTTTGATAAAACTGACAATAACGGGAACACAATTTTAGAAAAACAACTATTCGGACAATGGCGTGTTGATTATAGGTAACGGATTGGTTTCAGTCGCAGTTCGTCAGTTAGGGAAGGGGCATACTTAATAACAGGGGTCGGGGAGAAAATGGAAACACACAAAAAATTAAGGCTCTTAGAATTGCAGTTGTTTCCAAACCGAAAGGGGATTGTTTTCTTCACGGTCCGGTCCCTGGTCTTTGTGTCTATGACAATATGGACAATACGAATGACTGTACTTTGCTATTCTCGCCACAATTGACTTTAAAAGCAAAACCACGGCATTCTCCATGTTAAGATCGACTATGTAGTTTTAGAAGTAAAACTAGATTTCACTGATGGAATTTTGCTGTCGATATCTCAGAATCTTCGATCATATATAAAATATGGGGTCGAAGTAACAAAACTAGACTCGACCAAAGTGTTAGGCAAGCAATTCTTTGACAAAACGTTTGTTGTACCACAGTTTCAGTGGTCCAAATTTGATGTCTCTCGCTACTGATCACTCTTTATAATATATTGTATTGGTGAGTTTATTTGATAGCGACATAGCAGACTAACTGAGAATATTCCTTGCTTTCAAGCGTTTTAACTTTGTTGACTGTTCTCCTACTCAACACAAGACGTTTACAGATACAACCAACATTTTTAAAAGCCCATGTCTCTGTCGTAACACAGAGATACATTATTGGTAAAAGCACTTCATAATAACCATGATAAGTCTGTAACATTAGGTGAAATTTAGCTCCACGATCATAGGTTGCACGCATAGTTCAGTATAGAATTGCACATTTCTCTGTAAAACAACGAAAACAAAGAATTATATTTCTTTCATCATATTGCTACCAGGGGTAGAACTTCATCGTCCATTACACTTCATAGTATTCTGAATTGTCTTCTAGCCGGCCAACTGACGCTATGGCATTGCCTGGTAGTAATTTTCACTCCCCGATTTATATACGTCTTCAGTAAGTGATAAGAGATCAGGTTCATGTGAGAAGGTAGAGTTGTTTTGTTGTGAAGTAAAAACAAAGAAGGACATACACCAATTTGTCATGAAAATATCAAAGCCTTCCTAATATATTAAAAACTAGTTATACTTTCGTAGCACACTATATCTTATCCGCTGCCTCCCGGCCCTTATTTCTGCCTTTACCCTTACGTATCTGTTAAGTACAGTGAATATGCGTGTTAGAACAATTTACCGAAAAGTGACACCTGCTGTTGCATATCAAATTTGACTCTCTACAACTAGCTTCAAGCACGGTCTTAGTAAATGCGCTATGCCGTGTGAGATCAAAAAGGGGAGGGGTGAAAGTAATATGCCAGAAAGAATCTGAAAAGGACATTCATATTCATACATTTGATAAATATGTTTGAGAGATCAAGCTAATCATTCACACTGTTGTAATGGCTCAATAAAATATGATTGTTGGCCAAAGTTAGCAATGATTCATTATACAGTCACACCTGTCAGATAGAGTTAACGTGCTGTACGAAACAGGAACCAAGAGTACGATTACAACACGACAGATTCATGACAGAGCACAGGGAAGTAGGCCATTCACCGGTTGCTGTCGTCTTTTGTTAGTACTCATTTGACCCAAGGTTTCAATAGTTTTAATTCAAAGGTACCGTGGTGCTTGTATGTAGAGAACAAAGTCAAGTAGTCGGAGATGTGATATCGATATACCTGTGATATACAGAGAAATTGTCGCAATCAAGATGGCCTGGTTTAGATGGTAAACAATTACATTAATTGCTATTTGAAAGTAATTTCATATCGATCAAAACTCACGGTGAAACTACAGTTACACTCTAGTCACAGAGATAATACGGAAAAGAGAGATAATATAGGCAAAATAAAAATATGTCTATTTCCGGTAACCTGATCTAACCCAGAAAACTCGCCGACCCCATCAGGCATTTATTCGCCTTATCAAAAATTGTCGAGTATATTCTCTAAACCTTATCGAATTTTGTGGATCTCAGCCAACAATGTATAAAATAATAAATAAAAAATTCCTCCCCTAACTTTCGGGGACATGTTACCGCAAACACGTATTTTTGTATTTGGAAGTAAAGTAGTCGCTGGGTTTCAGGTTTTTCTGCGAAAATTCAGTAGTGGATGAGATTTTTCTTGCGATCAGTATGAAAAGTACGATCATCTAACTGATGAAATTCTCAATTCCCTTCATCGACTGAGTGCCGGGCTGCCTTTAGACTTACCCCAAGTATATGGGCATATAAACGTCGAAAGAGTAAATTTAGGTAGTATGGGCCTTAAAAACAAAAAAGTGTAAGTTCAAAATAAACGAATAAACGAGCTGACAGAAACCAAAACTTTCACCTCCGTGGTGTGACCCAAACATATTGTTATCAATGGTGATTGTTGAGCTTTTTACAGGGATTTTAGTGAACAAGCTGAGGTATGCGCATATTTGCGTCTGAAGTAGTAAAGTAAACGTGGACAACTGGGATGAAGTAAGAATTTTAGACCCCATTTTATTCATTTATCTACATGAAGTGAAGGAAAAATTAGCCATCCATGTAACTAAAGTATGACCCTGACCTATATACGAACTCACGCATGCGCAACAGCTGGCGCAGCAGTGCATTGTCCTGAACTAAGCGGGGAAATTCCCTGCTGAGCATGTTTATACACGTTCCGAAGGTGTACGGGAAATTCCGTGTGAGTCATCACCATCAAACTAGCCTATATAAAGGACCCCGTTGTCGGTCCGGCCGGCCGGTTGCGGAGTCTAGCTGATGTGAATTTTTTCCTACTGCATGACTGAGGTCTGAACACGAAGTTCCTATCGGTGCGAACTTGTTCACCCGATAGATAAAATTTTAGTAATTTCC
>LD373006.1:7073-19602 GCA_001465055.1 Ptychodera flava
CTTATGTTTTGGCCAGGTGTCTCTTGAACTCGGCCGAAAATCACAGGAAATGAGCATTTTGTAAGCAGATGAAGTATCAGGTATGAATTTTCGTGTGATTTTCGGCCCAGTTCAGAAGACACGCCGCCAAAACATAAGGCATGAACAACCTTCCAGTCACCCCTCATGGGTACGCGGCGCTAACGTCAGTAAAGTGGAGGTGCCCAACGTCCACTGTAAGGTGACCGGAATGCTGCTCACGCTTATGTTTTAGCGACGTGTCTGTTGAATTCGGCCGAAAATCACACGAAACGAGCGTTTGTGAAGCAAATCAAGTACCAGCTATGAATTTTGAGAATGATAGGGAACGGTCGACGGTTACATGATAGATGAACTTGCTACTTTTCACAGTAAAATCGAACGTCGAAGATGACATGGTGGCACAATCCCTATACGAAATAGCCATTTCATTTCCTGACTTGGGGTATTTCTCGCTTCTGTATACTCGTCTATGGGGCGAATAGTCCCAGACCTGAATAGCTCTCGAGCGACTGTGCACAGAGTTCTAATATCACACAGTGACATATGTCAGTATGGTGTAAATTTATTGCTAATTTGCATATTTGATGAATTTTTGTAATCAGGCCTTAGGGTGATATGTCTAGAAATACTGCAACAAATTTAATGAAACATGGTACAAATCTTCAGCACACAGTGCTACAATAGTTAATTAATTGCTAATTTGCATATTTCATGACTTTTCCTAATTAGTGAGCTATCTCCAGAAATACTGCTTTCAATTATATGAAACGTGGTGTAGATATTGATCGGTCAGTGTTGTAATACTATGTGAACACATTAAGGAGTATTATGTCAAATTGCCAATTTGCATATTTAATGAACTTTTATTATTAGTATGATATATCTAGCAATGCTGCATCAAATTTGATGAAACATAGTATAGATCGTCTTCTTCCAGTAGTGTAATGCTGTGCAAAGATCTGCAGCAGTTTCTTGTCAATTAATTAATTGCTTATTTGCATTTTTAATGAATTTTCATAATTAGGCTGATGTGTCAGGAAATAGTTCAACAAATTTCATGAAACTTGGTACAGATGTTGAGCTCACATTGCTTTAATAGTGAATAAAGACATTTATCTGTCATATTAATAAATTTTTAATTTGCATATTAAATGAACTTTCTTGATTAGAGTGATATGTCCAGATATGCTGCATCAAATTTAATGAAACATTGTACATATTGTTGATCCCTGAGTATTGTGATACTGAGTAAAGACATCAAGAAGTATCAGTAAAAAAATTGGCTGTATTAATTTTCACTTGTTTTAGTCCTCTTTTGAGGTCGTTTGTAATTTTCAAGAAGTATCATATCAGTTAATTGGTAATTTGCATATTTGATGAAGTTTCATAATTAGTATGATATGTCTAGAAATGTTGCATCAAATTTGATGAAACGTGATTAAAAGTATCGTTGCACAGATGTTAATCTCACAGTACTATAATACTGTGTGAAGACATTGAGAATCATCATTGATGAACTTTCATGATTATTGTATGTCTAGAAGCGCTGAATCAAATTTCATGAAACGTGATACAGATGTTAATCCCCCAATAGTGTAATAGCGTGCAAAGATATGTAGCAGTATCATACCAATTAACTGCTGATTTGCATTGATCTAAATTTTCATAATTGTTCTCATGAAACTTGGTACAAATGTTGTGCTCTCATTGCTTTAACAGTGAATAATGATATTTATCAGTGCCTTGATAATAAATGTTTAATTTGCATAATTTATGGTACTTTCCTGTTTTGAGTGATATGTCCAGAAATACTAGATCAAATTTGATGAAACATGATATAGATGTTGATCTCTCAGTGTTGTAATGCAATTCAATGACACTTAGCAGCATTGTCATTTAAATTAATAGCTAATTTGCAAACATTATGAATTTTTGTTTTTAGGTTAAATGCCAAGAAGGTCTGCATCAAATTGTATGAAATGTGGTATCGATGATAATCTGTCAGTGTTATAGAATAAAAAATGTTTGGCAACATCCTGTCAATTAATTACTACTTGAATCATTTTTAGTCCCAACGGACACCGTCCATGGGGACTTATAGGTTTGGTCATGTCCGTGCATCTGTCCGTCTGCCCGTGCGTCGGTCCGTTCACGCAGATATCTCAGAGATGCCTGGAGCGATTTCTTTCGTGTCTTCGCTTCGATAAAGTTTGTATGTGTGATGTGTGATAGTGAGCATGCGTGAGTGAGTGCTTCACGAACTCTACAACGTGTGGAGCGGTCTCAGTCAGAAAAATGTAACAACTTAGCCGGCTATTGAACCACTCTTTTTGAGAGTTGGGATTTAGCCATGCGGTTCTCTCTGTGGCCTCTCCGATAGGGGACTGATGCCGTATGTTGTGGGTTCGAACCCGATTGAAAACTAGCCGTATATTCATTCAAACTTGGTACAAGGATTACTTCATATGTCATACATATGCACGTGGATTTGTTTTGTGATAGGATCCAATATGGCTGCCGTGCGACCATTGTGTTACGATTTTTTCATGTACAAAGCCATAACACTGGCATATCTCAACCGATCTTATACAAAGTTGTCCTTGACCTATGTCATACATATGCACGTTGATTTGTTTTGTGATACGATCCAATATGGCCCCCAGGCGGCCATTTTATTACAATTTTTTCATGTACAAAGACTTAACTCAGACATGTTTCAACCGATTTTATTCAAAGTTGGTACAAGGACATTGACCAATGTCATAGATATGGACGTAAATTTGTTTTGTGATACGATCCAATATGGCTGCTGTGCGGCCATTTTGTTACAATTTTTTCATGTACAGAGCCATAACTCAGGCATATCTCAACCAATTTTATTCAAAGTTGGTACAAGGACATTGACCTATGTCATACATATGCACGTCGATTTGTTTTGTGATACGATCCAATAAATTAAATTAATTGCTTATTTGCATTTACATGAAGAAACTTTTGTTTTTAGGGTGAATGTCCACAAGCACCGCATCAAACTTTATAAAATATGGTACCAGCTATAATCTATCGGTGTTATGATAGGATGCAAAAATGTTTTGCAACATCCTTTAGGATGGTGGCCTACATTGGTTTTATGTTTTCATCACCATGGAACTCATTCTTGGCCATTGAGCGCCATCTGTATCAAAGTTTTAATCACAGACCTAATTAATGAAGAGGACTCTATCCTCTCTGAGGATTTGTAATCAAAGTACCCATTAACAAGTGGGGACTGTGTCATCAACGATGACTTGTTGTAATTAGGGTGGCAGCCCAGATTGGTTTTACATTTTCACCACTTTGGAGTTCATTCTCAGCCATTAAGCCTAATCTGTATTGCAGTATTTTTAATCACAGACCCAATTAATGAACAGGACTCTATCCTCACTCTCTGAGGACCTGTAATCGAATTACCAAATAACAAATGGGGACTGTGTCATTAACTATGACTTGTTGCATATGCATCATATTGACTTTAATTTTTAGTCACTTCCAGTGACAACTTTTCAATTACAGGGGAGATTAAGTCATTGTCAATGACTTGTTATCTCTGGTCAATTAAAAGAACCTGAAACGAACATTAAAACATTAAGCCTCAAAACAAAATGTGCATGCTTGACCATTGAGGGCGCCATTCAGTAAACTTTTGTGAAATCATCTGTACCCTTGTTATCAATGATACATGTAGTATTACAAAAAAAGTTTGTACAAAGTGTGCAGAATAGTGCCCCACATTTCTGATGTCCTATTGCATATCTTGCCTAATTTTTGTTATAACTATGTTTTCATACATTTACCTTTTTTACAAGCCAATATGCAATGGCTGCAGCTGTTGGTGCATCGATAGTACGGATCACACTTATACCAGAGTTTCCACCTGCATCTTTTATGGCTTGACGTTGAGAATAATTGAAATAGACTGGAACAGTTACAACAGCAGTATTGACTTTCTGTGGTCAGAAAATTAACATAAATTAACTTAAATTATATCATCCATGACAAGTGATCTGTCTAAGAAATTATTTCTTATAATTAAATTTGACTCATACTGAGTGATAAATGGTCTTTATGTTTTCTTATCACTGATACAGTTTGGGTGGAATGTTATTGCCATATTTGCTATGCCAAAGGGAATTTTCATAGGACAAGGAAACTAAGTTTACATATTCGCCAGTCTTACCAAATACAATTGATTCTACCTTAGGGGAATCAGAATAGTTAGCAACTGGATATTTATTTCATTCATTGCCTTCCCACCAGGTGGGGCAAGGGTTTGAGTTAAGGTTTTGCTAAATGTGCATGTCTGGGCCGTAACTGTTCAAGAGCCATTATAATCCTCTCTCTACCTTTCCAAGATATTCTTCGGCAATTTCCTTCATCTTGAGGAGAACCATGGAACTGATTTCTTCTGGGTAGAAGGTTTTCTCTTCTGCTTTGTACTCCACTTGGATCTTGGGCTTGCCTCCATCATTAGTCACTTTAAATGGCCACAGTTTCATGTCCTGTTGGACAACTGATTCTTCAAACCGACGACCAATTAAACGCTTGGCATCTGAAGATGACAGAGTTTGTTTTTTATGGCAAATAACAGAATCTATGAAGGTCACGGAAGTCTTTATTTGTTAGATGCAGGGTCCAGATGGTAAAAGACACTAAAATTTAAGGGAATTTTTTTAGCAATTTTCAAGGACTACTTTCCAAGACATCATATTTACCATTGATCATTTTTTATTTAATTTTACATAACATTTTTTAGTATATGACAACTGATCATCTTGTTAATGTTGAAAATTTGGGGTGGATTATCAGTTTTTCAGAAGTTGGTTTCCTGTTTTTGGCCTTTTCAGAACTTTCCAGGAGGCTTTTAAAATTCAGGGACTTTTAAATGACTTTTTGGAAGTGAACAAAGATTACTAAAATCTTTGCAAATCTTTTTAGAAAAATACTGCCCACAAAATGTGACTTTTGATGAATTTTGTTCCAGATTTTGCATCATATTCCTGCACCAGAACTTTGCAGTGTTACGGTGTTTTCATATGCTTATGCTAAATAAAGGTCAGAGGTCAACAGTGATGCCATAGTTTAAAAGAACTTTCAGACATGCTGCTGAATAAGGTCAGAGGTCAACACTGTCAGGTCATAGTTCACCAGAAAGAACTTCTTTCGTTTTCACTATACAAATATTGAAGTCATGAAGTTATGACTAATCCTACTTTCCCTCTCCTAATATGTGAATGTCGAAGTAAGAGGTCACCTTAACATTAATAACCTACCAAACACAGTATTGTTTGGGTTCATAGCAACTTGGTTCTTGGCAGCATCTCCGATGAGACGCTCTGTATCTGTGAAAGCCACATAGCTGGGAGTTGTACGGTTTCCCTGGTCATTGGCTATGATTTCAACTTTACCATGCTGGAATACGCCAACACAGGAGTATGTTGTACCCAAATCAATACCAACTGCTGGTCCTTTGGCGGCCATGTTTTCTTTTTCTAGAAGAAGCAGAGTAGTGGTAGGTAACATGTAATCCTGATGACAGCCCACATTTTCACATTTAATCTCTTGATTTCATATGTACAGGAACACTGCTGGTATAAAGAGCTACTGCAAATTTGTCATGGGTTTTAATATCAAAGAGTTCAAATGCCTGACAACGGTGTTAACTGTCACAGTCATACTGTACAGATCAAAATGTCAGAAGTTGTCCACCACTTGGGGAGGGCTTCTTGTGTAAGTTTCAAGGTAGGACATTGAGATTTAAAGGACCAACACGTGAGGTTGGAAATGTATTCTTCTTACGTAATCTTTCTTGAGATTTACCTCAAATTTCCATTCATTAATCCACCATCAATGATAACATTATCATATATATAACTGTAGTTTGGTTCTTTTTCGAAGTTTGTTTAACTAATGTTAGAGTTCTGGTGGACTTATGGTATTCATTTGATGAACAGACTGTCGTTCTCGACTTTAATATGACAATGTCTGGGTTTTTTCCGATCACACTTCCCGTTGACACACCGCATTGTCGGTACCCAGTCTGCTGAGTTTAAGTCTAATCTTATGTTTAACTAATCGAAAAAGTGCGAGATGACAACAGAAAACCATTAATGAGAGGTATGTAAGAAAATTCTTCTTATAAATTAGAACTGTGATACGCCCCTTCAAAATTCCAGACTACTTGGCCAAAACCATGGCGGTCAAGAATATTTAAGGCCGGCCTTGCCCACACATTTAATTAACAGCCGAAACTGTGTCAACATTTAAAGTTGATAATTAATCTGTGAATGTTTGAATGCGTCAACATTTAAAGTTGATAATTAATCTTTGAATGTTTGAACGGGAAATTTGTCACGAGGTTAGCAACGTCACTAGGAGGAGTAGGACATCAGATTGACTTCACGACGATTGCTCGCCACGCCACCAGACTGAAATTGAATGGAAGCCGCTGCTCTGCATGGCAGGCCGGTGTTACCGGATGGCCTCCTGTGGTGGGAGGCCCATAGCCAGTAACACACAGCCCTGCCATGCAGAGCTCAAGTCAACGTACCCTACCTACATGTTACATGTAACTACATGCCAAGCTTTCACTTCAGTTTAAATTGACGAATCAATTTTTCGGCGAAATTTGGTGATATGGTAAAAGTTCAACTGACTACATCATCACTTCACAGACCCTTTCTATACCAAAATGAATTCCTCTTTACACATGCTCTCTTTTCAGCCAAACGTCTTTGTAACAATTGGACAAGAAAATTGATCGAACATTTTTACTCGATTTGCGCTGTAACAGGAATCGTCCAGCACGTGTACATACTGGATTACCGCCGAGCCGTGTACCGGTACGAGATAGAGGTCCTCGAACAAAGCCGGTCTTTCTTGAAGATCGCCTATTTCCTTTTACATTTTGATAATCGTGAAAGAAAGTGTGACTTACCTGAATTTGAAGGAGTTAAAAAGAGTTTCTAAATCACAGAAATGCTGGGCAAATATCCTAATTTTTTGACCTTATTCTTCTCGAATTGAGCAGTTCGGAAGCTCTCGTGTCCTCGCTAACCTTTAATATGGTATATATTCCATGACGTAAAAATTAAACGGGCCTATCAGCAGGCGAGTTTGAGTTGGTCACATGCTTTCGAAATTTCTCGAACACTCTTCACGTGATTCCCTCGCACCAATCAGTGCATATATTGTGCACCCTAGCAGCCGGTTGACAAATACCGGTATACACAAGCGTAAGCGTATACATATCCTTTGTTCAATCGTGCCAGCACGACGCGTCAACGAGCTTCTGACTATATTGAACTGTGGCTACGCGCAGAGGTCATTACTACATCATACATGTGCCATTTCCGCACTCATGGAAGCGTTCCACCAGATATTCTTTGATTTAGCATTTGCTTTGTAGCATCACCAAAACAGAATGTAGGCCTATATCGTGCCGGTCATATTGCTGACTCAATCATTCACGGCCCCTCCACAAAATACATGTAGGCCTATTTGTGGATGTACCGCGCGTAAATACACTGTTGGTCCTGCCGTTGGTCGAGACATAATTTCTAAAATGACTGAAAGTAACAGAGCTGCATTGCGCTAAAGCACTGTCCGAACATTAGGCCGATAAGTATGGCGAGAGTGTGTCCGGCTTTGCCTCTTGAATTGGGAGCACAGTCACCTGTGTTCTATTCCGCTCTGCGCCAACGAGCCCTAAAGACATATGGGTATGCATGTACATAGGCCTGATGTACACACGTCTATTGGGCGAATAGGCGCTAGGCGCAGAGCGGACTAGGACACAGGTGACTGTGGTTGGGAGGCAGCGTAGCCAAAGCCGGACACTCGCCATAGGGCTATGTCCGAACATAGCCCTGCCAGGCTCATCTTCGCTTGCCAAAGGTCTCTTGTCCGTGCAGCTGGATGCTCCCCGAAATCAGACGGACCCCTGCGAGTGGACGATGTTGCCAGGCAGTGGTGGGTTGGAACACTGACGGCGAAGGGTCCTGCATGTCCTAGGCCCATACATGAGAGAAAAATCCTAGAGTGTATATATTATCTTTTTCAAGAAAGTGTGACTTACCTGAATTTGAAGGAGTTAAAAAGAGTTTCTAAATCACAGAAATGCTGGGCAAATATCCTAAGTTTTGACCTTATTCTTCTCGAATTGAGCAGTTCGGAAGCTCTCTTGTCCTCGCTAACCTTTAATATGGTATATATTCCATGACGTAAAAATTAAACGGGCCTATCAGCAGGCGAGTTTGAGTTGGTCACATGCTTTCGAAATTTCTCGAACACTCTTCACATGATTCCCTCGCACCAATCAGTGCATATATTGCGCACCCTAGCAGCCGGTTGACAAATATACACAAGCATAAGCATATACATATCCTCTGTTCAATCGTGCCAGCACGACGCGTCAACGAGCTTCCGACTATATTGAACTGTGGCTACGGGCAGAGGTCATTACTACATCATACATGTGCCATTTCCGCACTCATGTATCATGGAAGCGTTCCACCAGATATTATTTGATTCAGCATTTGCTTTGTAGCATCACCAAAACAGAATGTAGGCCTATATCGTGCCGGTCATATTGCTGACTTAATCATTCACAGCCCCTCCACAAAATACATGTAGGCCTATTTGTGGATGTACCGCGCGTAAATACACTGTTGGTCGAGACATAATTTCTAAAATGACTGAAAGTAACAGAGCTGCATTGCGCTAAAGCACTGTCCGAACATTAGGCCGATAAGTATGGCGAGAGTGTGTCGGGCTTTGCCTCTTGAATTGGGAGCACAGTCACCTGTGTTCTATTCCGCTCTGCGCCAACGAGCCCTACAGACATGTGTACATGCATGTACATAGGCCTGATGTACACACGTCTATTGGGCGAATAGGCGCCAGGCGCAGAGCGGACTAGGACACAGGTGACTGTGGTTGGGAGGCGGCGTAGCCAAAGCCGGACACTCGCCATAGGGCTATGTCCAAACATAGCCCTGCCAGGCTCATCTTCGCTTGCCAAAGGTCTCTTGTCGGTGCAGCTGGATGCTCCCCGAAATCAGACGGACCCCTGCGAGCGGACGATGTTGCCAGGCAGTGGTGGGTTGGAACACTGACAGCGAAGGGTCCTGCATGTCCTAGGCCCATACATCGAGAGAAAAATCCTAGAGTATATATTATCTTTTTCAAACCAGAATTCCAATTTGCTGTTGTAATATATAGTAGAAAAAACACCCCAGAAATGGGTAAATCCGGTATTCCATTGCACTCGGCTTTGACCAATGCACTCAGAGCTCCTTGTGGTTTACCCATTGCTTGTGAGTGTGTTTTCCCTTCAACTACAGGGAATAGGGTAATACTGGTTAATGTTATTGCTTACAGTGTAAGCTTAGTTTTTTGTTTTTACTGGGTGGTGAAAAATGATTAACGTTTCGCTGACTCATTTCTACTGTTAACCTTCTAATTATCTGAAAAAGAAAATAATAAAGCCTTTAAACTCCTTAATAACTGAAAAAAGAAAGTAAGGCTTTGATGATGTGCCCAGAATTTTGATATTACACTGGCGCTAGCGCCGTGTAACTCTTCTTGATTATAAGGTCTATATATTAGCTATATTAGCACTATAATTAGCTCTTTCATTTTCAGCAAACAAAATAAATGGAGCTGCACCACATAAGGCATTAAACGAAAGTGTAAAAAATGATTTTTTTTTTTTATTTTATTTATTCATTTTTTTTATTTTATTACTCATCCGACAGGCGAACCGGGCCAATTACAGGATGTGGTACCCGCTACCCAACGGAGCAATGAGGAGTAAAGTGCCTTGGTCAAGGGCACACACTAACACTACAGTGCACCATGCTAGAGTCTCGAACTCACCATCGTCTGACATCGACTCTGGTCCGTTACTCTGGACCTTGCGGCTACCGGGTTTCGAACTCACCATCTTCTGATAGTGAATTCGGTACCGTAACCACTGGTCAACGGTACCTAGGGAAGTGTTAGGGTTAGGGTACTCTCGTGCCTGAGGGTGCACGGGCAATGATGACCGACCATCCAGCCTTCAAGTTGAAAGCATTGAAGCTAACCGACCTAGCTGTATGATATCCACCCTCACTGCCTGACACGCATGAGCTGAGTCCTATTGTCAGTATGCATATAGTTTCAACGCGGTCGAGTTCAAGGACTTTGTCTACGAAGACACGATGATCCACTTTAGGAAGTCATAACACCATAGCCAAACAGCTCTGTACATTGCCGCATACTCTAATATCATGATGTATTAAAGGATTCATTAACTTACCAACAAAATACCATGGTCTCATGTTTTTGATTCCTGTTATATAAAGCCATATGTTTTTAAATTGTCAGTTCGATTCCAGTTCTTTTTGATGGATTTAGTCGATTAGATGCACGAGCTTACATATATAATAAATGCGGCGGTCATATCTGAGTTGCAACCCGAAAGTTGTTCTGTAAAATCTATAGGTTGTGCATTCAAGAGGTTGGAAAATAGGAGCAAACTGTACTGCAGCAAGATAATCGATGAAGGACAAGGTAATTTCAAAATAAGTCATTATGGACTCATTCTGTGAACGCTATACTGTTTAGTGACTAATCTATTTCTTATGCGAAAGGCATCGCCAATACAGATTTCATTACAATTTGCATCAGGTCCAAATTTTTGTAACAGTGTATCGCATATGGTGACCGTTGTGCACGGAATTAACTTGAACTTTTAGAACAGTACGTAAAATGTTTCAGGGAATATTTGATCTTTTCTGGCTGAAAGCAGAGCTGAAGTGGTGCAAAGTTGACCAGTATTTCAACATATTTCAAGTAATAGTCAACACAAACTACTCTTCAAATCGAACAAAATTCATGAAAAAAGCTAAAAGAAGAGCGACTTCGTCCCTTTAAAGTGGAGTAATTTGATGGCCATTCATGTTTTGAAACATATTCCTTTGACACAGACTCAACATTCATACGAAATGATCTTCAAGTATTGCATTATCAAAGTAACAAGTCAGCATCTGAATCGGAAGAATAAAGTTTGTCAACTGAGAGAGATTAGTGGATACCCGAGTTAAAATTGCCGTTTTTTTAAGCTGGAAACATGTTCAGCACCCGTGTGTGTGCGTTTGTGTAAGAGTGTGTATGTGTATATATATATATATATATATATATATATATATATATATATATATATATATATATATATATATATATATATATATGTGTGTGTGTGTGTGTGTGCATGCTATTGTGATTTCTAGAGTTCAAAACGGGTCTCAAATTCACAGTATTCGTATGGTTATTCATTGAGGAGGAAAGCGCAGTTTCTATTTTTAAATTAGCAGATTTGTCGTGTAACATGCTTTGAAACACAAAATCAATAATGAAACAAGCATTAGAGAAAATTAAAGTAGGTCTTTTTGAAGGCCATTGCTCGTGCCTAACCCTTGAAAGTTGTTGAAACTCAAAAACAGCTGTTTCAGAAACATTCAATAAACATATCATCACAACACCCTTTTGTTAATGTCAAGAAATCTAAGCTGTATGCGTGTGTGTCCATGTGTGTGCATATATTGTATATATATATATATATATATATATATATATATATATATATATATATATATATATATGCATGCTATAGCGCGCATTGCTTGAGATTTCTAGAGTTACAAACGTGTAAGTGATACGTGGGCTCAGATTCACAGTATGCGCTATTCATTAGGGAAAATGCGCAGTTTCTATTTTGTAATCAGTAGATTTGTCGTGTAACATGCTTTGAAACACAAAATCAATAATGAAACAAACATATTAGAAAATTAAAGTAGGTCTTTCTGAAGGCCATTGCTCGTGCCTAACCCTTGAAAGTTCATGAAAAACAGGAATTTCAGAAACATTCAATGTTAGGGTTGGTACAGGAACCTCAGGTATAAAAAACCAGTTTTGTTTAGAAGTCTATGATAAACCTGACTAATAATTGTAAAGAACAAGAAAAAAAAGGACAAGCCAAATCGAGTATTCCAGCATTCTTTAGACTAGTTACTTTAGCAGAAATGCAACAAATAATACTGCTGAATACATGTAAATCAAGCAAGAACCAGATATGAACTGAAAATGCTCACGTGTTTAGTTTAGTTAGTGACCACTACCTATCTGACTTACAGATTGATATATGGCGGGTGCCACATGTGGGGCAGGATGCGCTTACTATTTTCGAAACACCTGACATCACTTCTTGGTCTTTTGGCCAGAGGTCCATATATCTTTCTTTCATGAATTTGACTTTGTTTGTACCGTCTATTTACTGTCTGTTCTGTGCTGTTTTGTGTCTATGTTTACAACTATTGTCTTACAAATTTTGACCTTGTGTTATTGGATTATGGAATGGTATGATTGCGATTATTTTCATACAGTTATGTGTAAATTTGAACCTTTGCCACATGTTTGCAACTTCATT
>LD373023.1:0-13884 GCA_001465055.1 Ptychodera flava
TTACACATAACTGTATGAAACACGTGAGCATTTTCAGTTCATATCTGGTTAATTCACTAGTTTTGTGTCCTGTGTAAATTTGACAGTAAAGTTGTATTTCCAGCCCTGTAATATACTAGTATACCATCTAGCATCTTTAAGTATATGTATGAGCGTTGGGAGATGGAAGACGTTTTACAACACCAAAACTAAATACTGCATTTGCCAATGTGAAAACGTCTTTACCTGTTGGTTAGACTGTAAGGATCTGTATTGCATCACGCTTGACTTATCAATGACTACGTTATTGTGGGCGTATGGCGATGAAAAAGAAAGCCCTAAGGTTATTATAATTGACTGCCAGTTGAAATTTTTTAATGTAAAGTCATGCACTTCTTCATGCGACAATTAGATATTCTGCATCCCTCATTTACTGAAAACCTCTAAGAAGAACTAGCTACAATTAAACATGATTATTTTTATTCTTTTATTGGCATTTGGATAGTCGTGTGAATTAGAATTATGTCCAATATTATATCGAATATTTTATGATACAAGAACTCAAACACGTTGTTAAGTACACAGGCACACTACACCAAGAGCACGGCTCCTTCGTCGCAGGAAAGTGTAGCAGAAAGCAAAAACTAAATGACGTACTTTCTAGCTGTGCATGAAATTCGTACATATTCCCGTCAAGCTTGTAAGTATCGAAGAAGCCATATTGTAGTCAATGACAACAACCTCGATAAAGAAGGTTCGACTTGAAGGCCAACCGTAGATGATCTGGAAAGCTCCGTGGCCTCGCTCCATGCATAAGTGCTCTCGTTTGGTTATTTAAATGACGTATGTTACGGCCCTTGGCTTGAATAGCACGCACCAAAGCTCTTACAAGTCCTGAACATGGTTATATAGTGAAATATTTTTATTCCTATTGTTTTTCCAGTCATCAGTAGACATTATATTCAAAAATAAAGATTGATTGAGTTTGCGCATAGCAATTTATACAAACGTAACATGCACTGCAAGCACAAAGGCAAGAGAACTATTACCATATATAGCTTTATAAATCTTTGGAATGCTATCAGCTTCCAAATACGTCATCCTTAGAAGTAACACAGCCTTCTCAGGTGCAACTATCAACAAAACCCGTGACTGTAGAATTCAATTTCTCGAGGGCCTCAGATATCAGAGCCCGCTGAACTCAAATTGCTATGAGCTAATATAATGGAGCTCCGGAGCCACTGATATAACTCCATAACTACCGGTACGGTGAAAAATAACTGCATCAGTCAGTGTGAATCATATAACATATAGGTCTTTCAGGTTTACTTTTTATACTTGTATGTTCATCACACACATTTTCTAACCACTGGGTAGAAAAACATCTTTTGGGCCTTAATGAGGTATCTCAAAATTGCGAGAAAAACATACCAGGGGTTATATGGTCTTGGCAGACACCGAACACTAATTGCCAGAACACAGGGTGCAAGTTTATGACCTCTTTCACGTAAACAGAAAGGCGATTGACTGCACACACACACATACAAATTGACCACTCACACACAAAGATAAAACGAGTCGGCAACGTTTATGTCTGGCTTATCAACAAATTATGTGTATTCTTTAGAAGAAAACATGTGTGATGAACAAGCAAGTGTAAACGGTCAACCTGAAAGACCTGTATTGAACGAGAAGGGCAATCGTAAACGCTGGCCTTGTAAATTCTTAATATTTTTACCATGTGAAGGTAAAGAATTTAGCATGCGAAAGATCCCTTTTAGCTCTGAACCCCTCGGCGCGGAGGAAGGTTTGAGTCCAACCCCCCCCCCCGTAATTTAAACGTTACAAAATTTAATCGCATATGTATATTTACCAACTTTCTTAATAGGATTGTAAAATATAATTTTCGAATGAGAGATTTTTGAAAATTTTTAAACGATTTGGTTGATATCGAAACCTCATCTCTGTGCATTATGGGTCCACTTCCGATCTCAGCATATCATCAGCCATACAATCCCACACTAGAAATACACTTATAATGGTACTTATTGACAATAGTATTTTTACAGTACACTTTATAAGGTATCCCATTCAAATTGAAGTTAAATTTATCATATATTTGGCCAAATGACGAAATTTAGGAGGAACAGTCAGGCATGAGTAATTCTACTGTTAGCTACTAGTGCCAGTGGACGTGTTTTCCAGACCTGCAGCAAGTGACGACAATTACCATAGACGGGAGAATTTCAGATTCATCCAAAACAAAGAAGTTATTCACTCTTTAGCTTGTCTTTCTCCACAGAGAGCTTTATTTTCTCAATCCAAGAGTATTTTCATAATATTCTGATGTTCGATCGATGATATTGTTGTATTGGGGATAGTACATGTGCAAGTCATTGTGATACCTGCATGATTGACTGTGTGACAAAGCCATTCACTGGCGGTCAGAAAGATAATCAGCTGATGAAAAACAGATGAGCATTAACTATAGACGTTTTATGGGAAAGGACAATATGATTTTCACTGGCATGCTACCTTGCTGGCTTCTTTCACAATTATCTTCGGTGATATGTGTGATGAAATTTAGTGTACACTGTAAAAGATGTCCCAGAAAATTAACCTCTCTTAAAGGGCCATTATTTGTAACGTTTGACTATTTTTTACCTCGGAAAATTCCATGTTGGAGGCTCATATTTGTTGCAAAATGTTGTTTTACGAAGAAACAAACATGATTAGTGATGTTATAGCCACATAAAACTGCTAATTTTTGTTCAAACGTGTTGCCCTTCCGAGCTCGTTTGTTGACGTCTGGCTCGCTCAGCGTGCTGGGGAGAACGCAGATATGGTGACGCCGCGATCACGCCAGATGTACAAGTTCACGTTTATTGCGGGATCAAAACAACATTGCGTCGTGGATTGCCAGACATCTGGCTACGCAAGGTGCTCGGACAATGGACTACGACGTAAGTACAGGGCATAAGTAATGAATATTTATTTTGAAATTGCTGTAAATGGCTCGCGCAGGTGCAGAAGAATGCCTACGTTGCAATCCGCGTGTCAACAGAGTTTGTATTTCTGTCCGGACAAAAATTGAAATTTTCGTTGTAAAATCACATGTTACTTAGTTGTAGGGCAACCAATGTTTCCGAATAATATGCGATTCTCTGTTATTTGACAGGCTATTCAACATGAGTCAGTGATCATTTCAATCAAAACTAACGGAAAAATCGCCAGAAGATACAGCTAACGGAACTTTAACAATCATGACCTGTAAGTTTAATCATTTCTTCAGTTTTAAATAATGTGGTAATCTTCGGTTCAGCAAAGAAGGTCTGTCATCAGTGTGATATTTTTATTTAACAATCTATCTGTAAATTTTCCACAAAATGCACAGGAAGAAAACAGTTACTTTGGCTACAGAACATTTGTAAAGAACATACGGGAATCTCTAAGTGAAAATAAGTTTACGTCCGACATTTAGAAGCATATTGTATTCATACACCTGTAATTAATGATAATAATAATAATTTATTTCTCATATTCTCTATTCGAAAAAAAGAAAATAATTTAGTAAACATTAAAGCGTTACAATGAGAAAAGGACTGAAAAATAGTTGCCCTAGGCACTAATCGAGGTCAGCCCCAAACTGTACAGTTTTTAAAAATGGTGACTATTCCGATATATCACAGTGACAGATATTACAGGAAGTTAATGTACGGTCTGAGTTACTAAATCAACAAAACTACAACCGTTGTATTGGAGTTACTCCAATAAATAATTTTTAAGCTCTCGTTTGAATCTTAATCTGGAAGTGATGTTTTTAAGATCCTCTGGAATGCTGTTCCATTCTACAGTACCACAAATTTGATAGAAGTTTGTCCTAAATTGCTTCGGACTTTAGGGGGTGGAGAACATTTTTGTCTTTGGACCGAGTACTGTACATATGATCATTTGGGGAAAAGTATGGTTTGAAATTCATGGGAAGTTTATTATGTAGAACATTGTAAACGAAAATTGCGACCTGAAGCTTGAATTGTTTATACACATAAAGAATTTTAAGTTCCTTAAATAAAGGGACAGTATGAGCGTGATAACTACTACCCGATATGATACAAAAATGCTTTTTTGAATAACAAAAATATCTGATAAATATGACTGGTATGTAGATCCCCACACCTCTAAACTGAAAGAGATGCGAGGTAAAACAAATGTATTACACAACATTGAAAGTATTGTTTGGGAAACCAAACAGGTTATGAACAAAAGAAAGCTTCTGGATAGACTTTTTACCTCGTACAAAAATGCGTACAATGAAAGTCAGCAGCTTCTTCACCCTTCTGAACGAGAAAATGTTGATATGGATTATGAATTAGAAGTCAAAAGAAAGGAATGTTTAGACCATCGCCTTCAAAACTGGGTTTCACTTCATAGGATTTCGCTATCGGGTTCACCACAAGATTTAGGGCCACTAGCAGATGGTTCCAGTAAAACAGATATACCGAAGGGTGGTTTTATCGGTGACAGCCCGAATGGTAACACAGTTTTTGATCCAGCAGGTCGTTCCAGGTCAGAGACTTCTAAACATTCACAACACTCTCACAGAACGAAATCAAGTAGAATCTCTGTGGACTCTGGTAAGAAATTGCAGTGTGATCATGCCGACAGTAATAAGCAGTCTTCTTAGAATGAATGTCGTTCTGTAGTAGCATCAAATAGGAGTAACGCATCATGGATAGCTAAGAAAAAGATATTTGAGGCCCAGCTTGAATTGCACAGAATCAAGAAAGAACAAGAACTGAAAACCCGGCTTAAAGAAATAGAACTTGAAGAAAAGAAATCGGAAATGCAAAAGGAAAGAGATAAACACGAGTCAGCATTGAAGATTTTGGCGGCTCAACAAAGTTTACAGCATGCAGAAATGGACGCTGAACTAGCCGAAGCGGGAAATTGGTCCGTGAGTGGTTCTAAAATGCCGATGAAAATGAAGATGACTACCCAAAGTGACTCCGTTAACAGGTATTTTCAATCTTTTCATGGTTGTAACCCCCTGTGCCATCTGTGGGTCCACCAGTCACTGCATCAAAAATGCAAACAGTCATGCCGAAATCTGAAGAGAGTCATGGGTTTGAACGTAGATTGGATACGGAAAAGACGTCAGAATGTCACATTACTGCACTGAATCCAGATGCAGCAGAATGGCACCCAAGGATTGATGGTGTAAGGCAACAACCTTTTGAGGGCATTGAGCCAACTGTTCAACAGTTCCCATTTCAAGATCATCAGTATGAAATATTACAGAATATAATTCGGCAACAAAACGAAACTACTCAAGCACTCGTATCAAGTTTGAATATGCCTAAGCGGGAGTTGTTATTATTTGACGGTGATCCTGTGTTGTATTCCATCTTTATTAAGCACTTTGAAGTAAATATCGAACGAATGGTGAATGATAACAGTGTAAGATTAGCCTACCTTATCCAACATTGCACGGGTCCAGCTAAAGAAGCGATTAAAAACTGTGTAATTTTGCCTCCCGAACAATGTTATTCTGAAGCCAGAAAAATTCTGTATCGCAACTTTGGTCAGAAACACCATTGTTCACGCAACAATAGATAAAGTTGTCAAAGGATCTTAAATTAAGGCGTCAGAAACAGGAAAATTGCTGCAATTGGCCCGAATTGCCATTTGTGTTCAATCCAAATGAAATATACAGCTGATATTAATTCTATGGACACGCTTGAGAAAATTGTGAAACGTCTTCCGACATATTTGCAAGCAGAATGGGCCAAAGAAGCCGGAAAGTTGGTTTGCTCTGGTGTTGAACAGGAATTTATTCATTTGACGCAATTCCTGGAAACTATAGCTGCTATTGCAAATACTATATTTGGAAAACCTGTCGGCTCCAAACCTGATGACAAAGAAACAAAGTCCAGAATTAAGACTTTGACCTCAACAGCAAAGGCAACCACTTTGATTACAAAGGGCAGTGATCGTGAAACAAAGAAAGGAACGTTCGAGATACCAAAGTCGCAATCCAACAGTGAAATAACCTGTCTCTTCTGCAGAGGGCAACACAAGTTGATGACATGTCGACAATTTGCTGGTAGGTCGTATGATGATGAAAAGGGCTTTGTGCGGAAACATAGACTCTGTGATTGTTGTCTGGAAGCCAGTCCACCTCACTTTGCCAGAAATTGTAAAAGTGGTATATTTTGTCCTGTTACTGGCTGCGGAAGACGCCATCATCCACTGTTGCACACATTGAGCCAACTAAATAAAGCACCTCAAGGTAGCATTTCTTCAACACCTACTTCTAGTCATCAGAATGCAGAGAAAGAAAATGTAAAGACATCTGAACCTTACAATGGGGCCAGAAATACATCTAATTGTAGAGCGATCAGAATAGACCAACCTCGTATCAGTCTCCAAGTTGTTCCCGTTAGAGTTAGTGGGTCAAATGGCGGACCTCAAATTCAAACAAACGCTTTTCTTGATAGTGGTTCAGACACTACAGTTTGCCTCGGATCTCTGGCGGACAGACTTAGCCTCGAAGGTAAATCAATTAGTTACACGTTATCAACTCCAGATACTGAAAGGAAAAGGCATGGTCGTGAGGTTCAGTTGGACGTACAAGCTTTAAACACATCACACATCTCAATAAGGTTTGGACAACTGACAATCTTCCCATTACATCAAATAGTATTCCAACCGTAAAGGATACACAAGAATGGTCTCATTTGAATGGTATCGACTTGCAAGAGTTACAGGACAAGGAAGTGACAATTCTCATCAGCAATGATGTCCCCGAGGCTCATTGGGTTCTTGAGGAAAGACGTGGTAAACGAAAACAACCTTATGCTGTGCGCACTATACTTGGTTGACTTTGCTTGGGCCACTTAATGGTAATAAAGATGACAATGTTAATATCCACTTCATCAACACAGACCAAGCCATAAATTGCGATTCTCCTATCAAGTGCATGGAATCTATCAGATTACAACTACACAAGATGTATAATGCAGATATCAGCGAATCTCTTGTTGAGACAAAGGAATGCATGTCACTTGAAGACCGCAGAGCAAAAGCAATTATGGATCGTTCAGTTTGCCTGCTAAATGGTTATTATCAGATAAAGCTTCATTGAAAATTTGACTCTCCCACTTTGCCGCAGAACAGACACATTGCAGAAAAGCGTCTAAATCTGTTGAAGAGACGACTACTCAAAGATCCTGTTCTTCTAAAGAATACAGTGCTACAATAGAAGACTACATCACACAAAGACATGCAAGACAAATGCCTGAAGAAGGAAATGTTGCGAGTGAGGGACCACTCTGGTACTTACCACATCACCGAGTATTTCATCCTCAAAAACCAGACAAAGTGAGTGTGGTTTTCGATTGTGCTGCTCAGTATGAAGGTACGTCTCTCAACGATCAACTTTTACAAGGTCCAGACTTGACAAATTCACTTTTTGGTGTGTTATTATGATTCTGGCAAGATCCTGTTACCTTGGTGGCGGACATCAAACAGATGCTTCATCAAGTCCACGTGGATCCTCGAGATTGTAATGCACTCAGATTTCTTTGATGGCCTAATGGAGATCTGTCGAAAGAACCTGTTGATCATCAAATGCTCGTTCATTTGTTTGGTGCAACATCATCACCCTGCTGTTCGACTTATGCCTTACAGAAAACAGCAGATGACAATAGAAGTAAATTTGAAACAGATGCCATCGATTCAGTCTACAGAAATTTCTATGTGGATGATTATTTGAAATCTGTAGTTTCAGTTGATATTGCCAAGCGTTTTGTCACACAAGTAACGACACTCTTATCCAAAGGAGGTTTTCATTTAACAAAATGGATTTCAAATTGAAAGGATGTACTAGCTTCAATTCCGGCAGCTGAGCGAGCACCATCAGTGATGAATGTAGTCTTTGAAGATATGCCAATAGACTGAGCTCTTGATGTTGAATGGAATGTGGCAGAGGATACTTTGAGCTTCAGGGTGCACAATGAAACAAAGGCGGAAACACGTCGAGGTATGTTGTCATCAGTTGCTTTAGTGTATGACCCATTAGGGCTGGCAGCACCATTTCTTCTACCAGCATGTCCATTCTTCAGAAACTGTGCAGAGTAGAATGTGGTTGGGACAAGGAAATTCTAGAGCAATATCTTAGGGACGGGTCAGTTTCTTCAGCCTGGGGGCGGTGGATTTTTTTTTGCCAACTTCAAAAAGTGGCTGACCCCATTTCAAATTTTGAAAACAGGGTGACCCCTATTCCAAATTTTAAAAACAGGATGACCCCCTTGCATGCGACAACTGTAAAACAAAAGGTAAAAGGTGGACATAATATAAATATATATATATATATATATATATATATATATATATATATATATATATATATATATTTTTATTTTTTATTTTTTATATTTTATTTTACATACATTTATATTTTAACAGTCATTCTGTGTTTAATGAAATTGTTGACATGTCAGTTGTAAGATAGGAATTTCAAAGTGTCAATCTTAAAGTTTGAATACAGTACATTTTGAATGAGCTGTGAATGTATTTCACACTTTCTATGCTTAACCAGATGTCCTGAATTGTTGTACAGCAATGGATGTCAATCATTAATATCAAAGAGGAAAAAGCAGTAAATCAAAAACTTGGATGGGTGTTGAGACTTGCCAGCCATCCAATTAAATCTCCTGAGGAGCCATAGAGAGGCGTTTTAGCCAAATATGATGTGTGCAGTGTGTGAGATGACCTTTTCTTGTAACATTGAAACCATAAAATCACAGCTAATAATGACAAAAACTGCCCTTTTAACTGTTATTTTGGTCATGAAAAGCATCATTCTACAGAAAACCTGAGACACAAAGGAAAACATTTGCATCAATGAGAACGAAAGATATCTTGTCATTTTTCTATCTCTTAAATAAGTCACTGTATCAAATATATATTGTGAAATATTTGTGCATGTTGCTTTCTCATACTGAATTGTCATAGAGAGAACAGAAAAGTATCAGGAATTTGTCATGCTTTCATATGAAATGCAGATTTCATAACAGTACACTTTCACTTAGCAAACATCAAGATATCTCTGGCAGATATCTCTGATTTATTAAAGTATGGCGCCCGAAGGGCGCGGAGAAAAATATGAAACATCCTGATATCTCTGATATATATGTCTTGTATATTAAAGTCATGCACAGGAACGGCTTGCTGAAAAATGTCTAATATATTTAAGTAATGCGCTCGAAGAGCACGCAGAAAAATATTGAACATACAGATATTTCTGATATATGTATGCCTGATATGTTAAAGTTAGGCGTACTGAAAAATATGTCTGATTATTAAAGTTACGCGCCCAAAGGGCGCGCCGAAAAATGCAACTGAATGATGCATTTTAGGCAATGATGAGCCTGTGTCGAAATTCAAAAACACACTGGCCCACCCCTATTGGGCAATGGCGACGGTTCATAGAGAAAAGGTTGATAGTACAAAACAAGGCATTGACCCAACTTAACCCGGGGCAGTGCTAGTTAAATTTGATTAACATGGCGGATTTTTTCAAGCTAAATCAAGACTATTATCGAGTGTCCGGCGAATACACATTTAAAGGTGTATATTACGCAAGCCTGATGACTGTTTTGTTGTGTCTTATCCGAAATCAGGTAAGTATATTTTCATCGGCAGTCAGTATGCACTGTCAAATCTCGGGCACTTCCCCTCAGACTGCACCATGACAACTCGAAATCGGTTAAACAACCATTGTGTACTTCATTCCATTCTTGACATTGCGTAAGGTCAAATGGCAATTTATCATGACGTCTACACTCGAAAGGTAATAAAAGGAAAGTTACAGAAGAGCATAACTATTGGTTACAGGTGTGTCTTAATTTCATGCATGTTGTACTAAATCCAAAGGAGTTGAACGTACTTTTTAAATGCATGGATAAAGAGGCACATAGTAGCGCATGCAGAGCTCTAAATATACAGGAACGAACACTTTGCATCAGGGCATTATACAGGTCAAGATGAAAGAATTGAAATATCACCAACTTTAAGCATTACAATCAAGCATTGTTGGTCCAAAATATGCGTGGACGACCGAAGCAATGTAGTCAATGACATCAATTTGCTAAATACATGAGATTGCAAAATATGTCAAAAGCCAAAAGGTGAGGGAAAAATCTAGGCCACATGTCAATAATTAACGACGTGGCATTGTAAAATTCCCCTCGAACGGCTCTTTGCACAAACAGCTTTGTTGGTACTGAAGCACTTTCATTGACTGGAAATAACTTTGAAAGGGGGACAAATAAAGGACAGCATCATGTAAATAGTCGATGACTAATGTAAAAACCAGAGAATGGCAACTACAGCTTGAAGTTGAGCATGACATTATTTCTACTCACACAATTTGTTGACATAATGGTGGCTTTGCTGTTGACAAATTCTTATCGCATTGACCATTTTATTGTATGATCGTTGAAACCGGCAATGGCGACGGTTCATAGTGAAAAGGTTGATAGTACAAAACACAGCATTGACCCAACTTAACCCGGGGCGATGCTTGTCACAGAGTTTGGCCAACATGGCGGATTTTTTCAAGCTATATTCAGACTATTATCGAGTGCCCGGTGAATACACATTTAAAGGTGTATATTACGCCAGTTACGTCAGAAAGGAAGTACTTGAAAGGCCGGATATCTTCAAAATCAAGCCTGATGACTGTTTTGTTGTGTCTTACCCGAAATCAGGTAAGTACATTTTCATCGGCAGTCGGTATGCACTGTCAAATCTCGGGCACTTCCCCTCAGACAGCACCGTGACAACTCGAAATCGGATAAACAACTATTGTGTACTTCATTCCATTCTTGACATTGCGTAAGGTCAAATGGCCAATTATTATGACGTCTACACTGGACAAGTTACGAAAGGAAAGTTACAGAAGAGCATTACTATTGTTTACAGGTGTGTCCTTATTCCATGCATGTTGTACTAAATCCAAAGGAGTTGAACGTACTTTTTAAATGCATGGATAAACAGGCACATAGTAGCACATGCAAAGCTCTAAATATACAGGAACGAACAGTTTGCATCCGGGCATTACACATGTCAAGATGAAAGAATTGAAATATCACCAATTTTAAGCATTACAATCAAGCATTGTTGGTCCAAAATATGCGTGGTCGACCGAAGCAATGTAGTCAAGGACATCAATTTGCTAAATACATGAAATTGTAAAATATGTCAAAAGCCAAAAGGTGAGGGAAAAATCTAGGCCACATGTCAATAATTAACGACGTGGCATTGTAAAATACCCCTCGACCGGCTCTTTGCACAAACAGCTTTGTTGGTACTGAAGCACTTTCATTGACTGGAAATAACTTTGAAAGGAGGACAAATAAAGGACAGCATCACGTAAATAGTCGATGGTTGATGTGAAAACCAGAGAATGGGAACTACAGTTTGAAGTTGAGCATGACATTATTTCTACTCACACAATTTGTTGACATAATGGTGGCTTTGCTGTTGACAAATTCTTATCGCATTGACCATTTTATTGTATGATCGTTGAAGCCTGCTATGGCGACGGTTCATAGAGAAAAGGTTGATTGTACAAAACACAGCACAGACCCAACTTAAACCGGGGCAGTGCTAGTTAAATTTGGCCATTATACAGGTCAAGATCAAAGACTTGAAATATCACAAACTTTAAGCATTACAATCAAGCATTGTTGGTCCAAAATATGCGTGGACGACCGAAGCAATGTAGTCAAGGACATCAATTTTCTAAATACATTATATTGTAGTCTAACATTTTTTCTTGAGAGATTTCTTAATGAACGGAATTCCAAAAAGACATTGTCTACTAGACACCTATGGCCTGGATATGAGGGCTATAGCGCCCGTCTATTACCCTGAGGGGCCGTGTATTACCAGAAACACATCGCTATTCCCCGAGGCCGTAGGCTATAGCCCGAATAAAGACCAGGCTATAGGTGTTTTATAACACACCACATGCTCATGTCGTATTGTTATATATTTTTTAATGTGTTTTTATATTTTGCACGGCAACAATCCATTGTGACAAGTTTACTGGGCGATGTTTCCACAGCGGTTTCAGTTGTACGTGGTACCACTTTCTTTCAAAAATATTCTAAGCGACATCCTTAGTCGCACTTTAATCTTTTCCGTCGATAAGCTGTTCAAGTTCCTGCGCTGTTGGAATGTTGGAAAATGTCAAAAAATCAGTTTTAGAGAATGTGTCATCACCTATACCAGACGCACATCACGTTTTAGTCACCCGCCATTGTTGCAAAGCTGCAGACGACAATACGGTCACGTGACCGGGCGCTTTTCCAAATTCGGTCAGAACTATTTTACTAGGGAAACAACTTTTCAAAAAATACTATCTGACGTCATTTTTGTCGATCCGGCGGAGACTAGACGTATCTATTTTCTCGTCATGTGACGTATTCTAGCGAATCGCGACATGGAATGAGCATGTGGCGTGTTATAAACTCTGATATGTGATATCCAAACACTTCACTCGGCATCGTTCGTGTATCTTACAGGAACGACATGGACATTGGAATTGGCACAGCTGATTATGAACAAAGGTGATACTTCGCATACGGAGTCTGCTCATCACTTCGACAGAGTACCTTACATTGAATACTATTATCCAAAGTTTCCTCAGTAAGTAGGCGAATTTCCTTCATCTCAACAAACAGCTAACCAGCGTTTTATTGCTCTTTGGAGAACGCAAACCATGATTTTTTCATGCTTTTATTTGCCATGGATTTATATTGAGTTTTTATCGTACTGTACACCACCTACTGGACTATATGAACACATGAATACCGTTTGCAGATCACTGTGACTGGCGATTCTTCGCCTGGCAGACTATCTCGGATTAGCTATCAACAACCATAACTTCTGGTTATTGAATCTATTCGACAGTTTGCAGTAGTCTCGCACTTATCGTTTAGTTTTCTGTATTCGGAAATTAAGAATCTTTGAAAATAAAATGTCAATCATTCTGGAGTGCAATGTGTGGTAGAGAAGCTAAAGCTATGTTTCATATTAGGTTGTGTTGATTTAAATGGTTCTGGAAAACAGTCACAGAATTCAACCCGTAATTAATTCTTTGAGCGCCAAAGTCAATTTTTGTGACCTATATCAAAATATACATGGGTCAACTTCTTTCTAAATTTTGCTACAATTTTGATAAAAATCTGGAGCAAATAAAATGTGATGTTCACTTGGCCCTAAATTGTCAAACGAATTACAGAAAAATTCAGAAAATTGATCAACTGTTACACTATATAATTTTGGTGGGAAAAGTTACAGCGCTTAAATGGTTAATTCACTCTAAATCATCTTTACGTCGTTCATAACAGCTCAGATGTGTAAAAGTTTGGCTGTGACTTGCAAAGAATACTGAACTCTAACGACCGCCTCACCTTAATGATGATACTAATGTTCATTGTATGATTTACTTCCTTGGCAATACATTGTCACTGACACTTTGTAGTTCTTACTTTTAACAACTGAAAGATGGGATGGACTGAAACTGATGGAAGGTTTGAAATCTCCACGTCTATTGAAAAGTCAACTTCCACTTCATCTCTTCCCTCCTCAAGCTCTTGAAATGGGATGCAAGGTAAATTCTCTTCTTATGATGAATATTATATTAAACCTTCCGAAAATACCTCTTAAATAAATTCCCAGAAAAATCCAAATCCATTCCTAATTTGGCATGCAACGAGTAGACATTGTTTTGATTTGCGGTGATTTATTTCATATTCATCATATGATTATTTGACTAACACTTATGTATGTATGTATGTATGTATGTATGTATGTATGTATGTATGTATGTAT
>LD373026.1:0-10900 GCA_001465055.1 Ptychodera flava
TACGAATACCTCCCATTTGCATATATACATATGCATATATGGGAGCGTAAAAATTAAATGACGTGGCATAACTTTCTTTGTTGTACTGTATCTATATTAGCACATCTCTCTTTAAGAGACAATTTTGCATTGTGTTTGTTTCTTATCATGGCTGTTTGAGCATTTTTGTGACATTTGCACTGTGAAGCTGTTACCATGATTTCATAGTGGAGTGGTATAATTGTACTTTGATAGCCCATTTAATACTGCTTAAAAAAAATCAAACTTGCATTTGTATATAAATTTTATTATACAAAGTGTGCTGTAAATCCTCTATTTACAAGCAAGCAATAAATATTTTTTGCAATGTTTATTTTTTATGTTTGAACCAAGTCATTGTTCACTATTAGTACGTACTAATACCTATACATTTAATACCATATCCTTGATGATGAGGATTAAAAATGGATTCACTGGAGCCAACAACTAAGATGGTGCGAAAGTTTGAAAAACACAAAGTTACCTTTGAGTGGCACAGACCATGCAAAAGGATTGGGTCTGTGCAAAAAGCGAAAATGAGAAACAGCAAGATTTAAACTTTGAAAGTTGGAATATGGAACAGAAAATTAGGCCAAAGGTCACGCATTGAACAAAGCTGTGACTGGATGCCCGTATTATAGTCCAGTCAAAATAGGGTTAGACCCACCACAAATTGCAACATAATTTTTTTCTTCGGAATGCATTTTAATGAGGTACCCAGAACAACATATTAAAAGTTTACTCGAATCCACCTTGGGGAAATATGTATAATTTGCATAAATCAAATATGGCGGCCAACCATCCAACAAAATAACATAATTGGCTATATATCACATGTTAAACAAGCTATTTCAGTGATTTCAAAGTCTGCCACTGGTAGTTTGGCCCAGGGAATTATTTTGGAAGTATAATGTTCCTTATAGGTACTTTATTAATTTGCATAATTCCAATATGGCGGCCAACATTCCTACAAAAGACATTTTCGGTCATATACCACGTATGAAACAAACTATTTCAGTGATTTTAAAGTTAAAAGTATATTACTTTGGCATGGACAAACGATTTTTGAGATGCTATGATTTGCATAGGTAATTTGTTAATTTGCATGAATCCGATATGGTGGCCAACATTCCTACAAAGGACATTGTCGGTCATACATCACGCATTAAACAAGCTATTTCTTTGATTTTAAAGTTTTAATATTTTTCTTAGGTATGAAGAAACACTTTTAGTGGCTCAATTTTTACAAAGGCCCTTTGATAATTTGCATAAATTAAATATGGCTGCCATATTAATGCCCGTGGCTTAATAGCTTCTAATATAAATAATGGTTTTGGTATAGTTTTTAGCACTAGGAAACTATCAAGAAGAAACTGTTAAGTCCTTGGACATTCATTTTTATTTTTTTTTTATTTTTCTGTATATGACGACTGTTAATGTTAATGAATGTTAGTCTTCTGAATGATATATTCTCTTTTTAAATTTAACATTGAATTCATATGTGTTTGGCATTTTCGTAATTTGTAAGGGTGTTTAACACTCTACAGTGTCAAAGCATGTAATCTGTAATGTTAACTGTTAAAAAAGGGGTGTTAAAAATCTTTAGTTTTTAATTTAGACTGAACCCCCTTCTTATGGATTGGTGCATCTTTATAAGATCCCTTAGATGATAGGCAAGAAGTCATCACACATACCAGCAAAATACAATAAACACAACAAAGCTAAAAAAAAAACCAGAAAAAATGATATGGCAGAAATAAAAAGTGTCGTAATACACACAAATTGAAACTTAGCACAATTGCAAACAATGTCAGATTCATAAAAACTTTCTGGACACACAGACTCAAAAAATCTGAAAACTGCATGCTTTAGCAAAGATTTACAATTAATCCAAACACAGAATCCAACAATTACACAATACAAAGAAGTACATCTTGAGTCATTTTTTCAAGTGTCATTTTTCCAGATGTACATGTTTGTATGGTGTAACAGTTGGATTCTGTTGGGCTAATGAGTTGTTTGAATTAATTTTAAGTCTTTGTTAAGCATGCAATTTTCAATTTTTGTGAGTTTGTGTGTTGATCAAGTTTATAAGAGTCTGACATAGTTTGCATCAGCGCTATGTTTTAATTTGTCTGTATTTTGGCATGTGTTATTTTTGGTCACATTATTTTATTTTTTGCGTTGTTATTATCTTTGTTGTGTTTATTGTATTTTTGCTGTTATATGTGATGACTTTTTGCCTATCATCTAGAGGGATGTACCAAAGATGCACTCGTCCATTGGGAAGGGGTTCAGTCTAAATTAGAAACTAAATATTTTGTCCACGACTTTTTTAAAACAGTAAGCATTAAAGATTACATGTTTTAACACTGTAGAGTATAAAGCACCAAAGAATAAATATCACAACTAATGCCGTACACAGATGAATCCAATGTTATATTCAGAAAGAGATTATTATTAGATGACTAACAATCATATTTAGAAAAATCACAAATAATTAAAATTGCATGACTTTCTTACAACTCAATAGTAAAAGCACATCAAACATATTCGTATTTTAATCTGTTCGGAAGTCATATATATAAGTCTACCAAATTTGCTTTAACATTCTTTTCAAAATACAATATATTTATGGGGTATTTTAACTAATTCAGGTATCACAGACACCTATTAAAATAAACTTTTATTCGTAAATGGATCATTATTGTATGTAAATTTATTGTATGTTTTCTATTTTTTTAAAAAAATAAATGTTCAAGGACTTAATGTGGAGCTGCACGTTGCCAACACAGTTGTTTTCGAAGGAATATTTCTCATCTAAGATGACAAGGAAACCCTTACAAACTATTTTGTGAAATGTAATAATTCACTTGAAACAAGAGTATATCCTCATTCTAAAATGGCATGGGCTGAACGACTGACACTCAAAAAAGTGCTTAAAATCATGTTTAGCAAAATAAAAATGCCTCTAATTCAAAATGTAAACATTTTATTGCAAAACAAAATAGTTGTTTTGTTATATAGCATTAAAAAACATAATGTGAAAATTTCAGAAAATATGACCCAGCTAAAACAGAGTTATATTCTTTGGAAATGTTGAAATTCGGATAAAAGGGAAGCAGGAATTCAGGTGATTTGCATACATTTGCATACATTAACCATTCTATATCATGCAACTTACGACTGCTTGCCAAGCTAAAAGGTGAACCTAACCAATTTTTAATCTTGGGTTAACAAATTAATAAAAATTGGAAGAATATTTGCAAAATACAGTGCATTGGGTGCAGTGCCCTCTTGACAGTATTTTCTTGATATTCCTATTCCTAAAAACTCTACCTTAACCTTATTTAGATTTGAAGCTATTTGGGCATTAATTTGGGAGCCATATTTAATTTCTGAAAATCACCAAAGTGTCTTGTAAAAACATTGAACCCAAAAAGGTGTTTCTTCATGCTCAAGAAATATAATTAAACTTCAAAATGGCTGAAATAGATAGTTCAATACATTTTATGACAGAAAATTTCTTTTGTATTGGATTTATGCAAATTAACGAAGTGCCAACGCAAATCATTGCACCTCAAACATCATTTGACCATGCCAAAGAAATACACTTTCAATTTTGAAATCACAGAAATAGCTTGTTTAACCCGTTCACAGTTGTAATTTTTTACACCCAAATTTTAATGCGATATTTTACCAATTTCTGTGAACATTTCTGTACGTTTTTTCATAATTTTGGACCAAATGGATATCATTTTTCAGCAGTTACAGATTTTAATCAAAATTTTGGCAAAAAGCAGAAAAATTGACTGTGGTACATTTTATAAAGTTGACACAAATAGACTTCGGCGCCCAAAGGGTTAATACAAGGTATATGACAGAAAATGTCTTTTGTAGGTATGTTGGCAACCCTATTGGAGTTATGCAAATTAACGGAGTACCTAAGCAAATCGTTGCATCTCGAAAACTGTTTGTCCATGCCAAAGATATACACTTTTAACTTCTAAATCACAGAAATGGCTTGTTTACCCTGTGACTGCTGTAATTGTTTACACCAAAATTTTAATGCAATATTTTACCAATTTCTGTGAACTTTTCTGTACGGTTTTCTTCATAATGTTGGACCAAATGGATATCATTTTTCAGCAGCTACATATTTTTATCAAAATTTTGGCAAAAAGCAGAACAATTGACTGTGGTACATTTTATAAAGTTGACAAAAATAGACTTTGGCGCCAAAAGGGTTAATACGTGGTATATGACAGAAAATGTCTTTTGTAGGTATGTTGGCCACCATATTGGAATTATGCAAATTAACAGATTACCTATGCAAATGATAGCATCTCGAAAACTGTTTGTCCATGCCTAAGAAATATACTTTTAACTTTAAAATCACTGAAATAGCTTGTTTAGTACGTGGTATATGACCGAAAATGTCTTTTGTAGGAATGTTGGCCGCCATATTGGAATTATGCAAATTGACGAGGTGCCTATATGAAACATTATACCTCCAAAATGATTTCCTGAGCCAAATTACTAGTGTCAGACTTTGAAATATCTGAAATAGCTTGTTTAATATTTGATATATAGCCAATTATGTTATTTTGTTGGATGGTTGGCCGCCATATTTGATTTATGCAAATTATACATATTTCCCCAAGGTGGATTCGAGTAAACTTTTAATATGTTGTTCTGGGTACCTCATTAAAATGTATTCTGAAGAAAAAAATTCTGTTGCAATTTGTGGTGGGTTAGGTGCCAAAATCTCGTAGATTGACTGGACTATTATTGTTCAAACAAGTGTACACAAGATTTAGGTATGACAAAATTGGAAGGCTTTTGTTTTAATGGGTGCTTCAGATTTCTTTCATGTTGACAAGTTCATTGTATATCTGACGCAAATTTACTAAGAATCTAAACTTTGGGGCTGACATGTCATGATGAGAAATCAAGCACGATTTCCCAAATTATTCATTCGTCTATGCAAAGTGTAGGGTTATTAATCGGTATTTAAATCAGAAAATCGTATTCATGACTCATTGTAGATGGACTGACTCGAGTCATACTCTAGATCACGGGCTTTCGACTCAATGCAGGCGAACTGTCAAACCGTCAGTCTATTGCATCAGTGACGGTTTGGCTGCATTGAGTCGAAAGCCTGTGCTCTACTCCAGGGAGCATGCAACTTCGAGGAGCGTGTAACTGTAATGTGGGGCTAAATGTCCGTGTCCAGTCCGGGGCTAATGTACACCACAAACGCGTGCACGCTTAGCTTCGCCCACTATGAAAGACCACTAACCTCTTCCTAAATCAATAACTTTCCTGACATACGGAATACCATTGACTTCGAGGAACATCAGTACTGCCCTGGAAGGTTGTGAAAGCGGGTTGAAATGCAACACAACCATGATTGAGTTACACCGTTCAGTTATGACCTTTGAACCCTAAAAACTTTGATCAGGTGACTTTTAACAATTAACCAATCGCATCTTCCACGGCGAAGCCAGTAGCCGAGCGCACAGCCGTCCAGACAAATGTGTTTATTGAATGATAGTGGGACCAGATAATGGGATGAATGACTGAATATTAACCACATGATTATGCTAGTCAATAATTATGTCAAAGTAAATTCGCAAAAAATGTATAGAATTGCAAATGATACGTTGACTGCTTATTGGATGGATTCCAACTCTTCTGGAACGTGGTGGACATTTCAGCAACTATACGCGTTTGCTGCATTCCTGATGTTTAATTGTTGTTATATGTGAAACCAAACCTTAAAACCCCCTAAAACTATACTGTCAGTAGACAAATGTAAAGCCTAATGATGTACTATTAGATCTTGGGAGCGGAATGTCCGAATTTTGATATCATTTTTGCATGAGTTGAAATTTGTTTTTGATTGTACGTGAGCTGCTTACCATACTTTGCCCCGCAGAGTTCTATCTTTTTTACAGCCTGCGTGGTAAACTTGGTAAAAATCATTGAATTTTCAAACATTAAAATAATTTGCAGCAGTCTCTCTTGTGTCTCTTCTTTTTCAGACAAACTTTTCGAAAGTTTGCAGCCCAGTTCAGGTTTCCCAGTAATTGAAAGTGTTACTTTGAGTCTGCGCAGTCGTGAGTTAGTTTCTGCCGGCCGGGTGAAACTCCTCTGTATCTCGTTCACTCCACTCATCGAGTTAAGCCCTCACACATTTCACATGAAAACAGAGCACAAATCATCGCCTTCACTCCACTCGAACGTTCACAAATCACAGACTTAAATCAAGTCTACCTTCAGCGAAGTAAATATGCTTTCTGCAAAAGCATAAAGGGTGCATATCGTCAACATCTCTTTAGACGATCAGTCGCTAAACGACTGTCTTACACACAGTTGCTACATACTCCTCTCTGTATACGAAGTTTGCTTTTCACCGATTCCTAAAAACATGCAATGAAGGAACTATAATATGCCAGTGTTCTATTTCTATTGATATCAAAGTTTAATGAATTGCTGAAGAAAACGTGTCTCATCTTCCTTTGTAAAACAATGACTTTGACATCAACTTCGGGGCTAGAAATCATAAACAAGAGCATAGAATGATAAAGATATTGACGTTACAGGGTCGGATCACGCATGTACAGAGGATGATGATGGATTTAAATTTTACTTGCATGTAAATAACCACTGTATATAGAAGGTATGTTAACGAATACTGGGAAAGAAGGAACACTGTAAAAGCTCAATATCTTCCTTGGGGAAAAATCATGCAAAAGGTCGCCGAGATACAGAAACGGTGTAGAAGCCCATAGTCTTCAAAGATAACACTGTTTATTTATGATATATTGCCAGGTGTTGTCCCTTCTCCCGTCTAGTCCTTTTTTTTCAAGGTGTTGTCCCCCTTTTTAGTGCTTGTGTCCTTAAAGATAGCTCCCACGTACATGTAAAATCTGTGGCTATTTACATACAGTTGTCATGTCTCCAAGACCAACTCCATAAACAGCAGAACAATATACTTCCTTAATTTCTCACAGTCCGTATCGCTATCGTACATCGTTCACAATTCTGAACCTGGTGATCGATCCGATGCAGAATCGACGTCAAAGTGAATGACCTCCGAAACAAAGGGACACCACCTGGCAATATGTAACATCCATGTGCAAGAAATAAACGGTGTCATCTTTGAAGACTTTGAGCCACAACTGTGTTTCAGGATCCTGACGTCCTCTTGCTAACTATTTCTCGGAGAGAGACGATGAGTTGTTATACATGACGAATCCGAACATACCGTGGCAGAGCAAGCTCTTCCTTCGAAAGTTAACACTGAGTAGAAGAACGTACAGCACGATGGATACAGCCCAGAACGAACGGAAAATGCGGTTCAATGGTTGCAAGATGGGCCTGTATTACAGGCCCACCAGCATATGCCAGCGTTTGAAAAATTCGGCGAATACGTTGTGGGTAAGTTTTATATAAGAGCACGCTGAAGTACGTTGGTAAGCTTATACATCGTAGTACGGCGCGGTCGTCGAAATATTTTGTGCATGCACCAATCTGATTAAAATCAGGTGTAGAGTATACGTCTGTATTTGCGCGGTATTCTCTTGCTGTCGCGTAGTGAGAGGCGACAGCAAGAGAATACTACTTTGCAGACTCGAAGGTATAAACGAGTTCGATCGCAGGGAAAACATCATGACCTGGGCTGCCAAATTTTAAATAGGTTTGTATGAAATAGAATAGACACAAGAGAAACTGTTCAAAGTGTTTGTTTTCTTTCACTGACTTTAACCAAGTTGGGTGTTCGGAGCGACATGAGCGACGACTTTCTGACAAAAAGTATATTTTGTTTTAAAGCAGCGCGTGACCTTTAAAACCTTATAGACAACAGCGATTCGAGAACAACTAAGAAGCCATATGTTTAGGAAGTACAAAATATTTTCGCATTTTATTTTGTGAAGAAATTCATACCACTGTGACCCTTCAAATTGACTGTAATATTCTCATGTACAGTTGCAATGCGTACATCATACACAACATAAGGCGACATATATATATATATATATATATATATATATATATATATATATATATATGAAATGATGTAACTTTTACCTGACTTTTACTCGGGCTCTAGTAACTTCTACTTGGTATTTACTCGGTTTCTAGTGCCCTTATTATTCGTGCTCCTGTACAACGTTTAAGTGTCCTCTGAACTCACTGTGGGTAATTTTTCAACCCTTATAGGATATTTACGTGATATAAAATACATACATCTAGACTTTTTGGATGGTAAATAATGTCATGATCTACACCATAACCTTTCACACATGGATATTAACACACGTAACCCCTTTCCTTTATCGACGGACACAATAAAACTAAATCGTCCGCATACATGAGATGGTTTATAACTTGTCCCCATATTGCAATTTTTACCACATGACTATAAGCCGATACTGAGCACGCCAATGCAAATATTAAACAGCGGAGGTGATAAAATGAGACAAAATGCTCCATTTGTTACAGAAAAGGGCGAGGATCTGGCATTTTATTAAAAAAAAACCTGAGTAAATTACCACACCAGTAAGATGTGATCAACATACGGCGGGACACCCTGTCAAGTGTCCAGTGATTTTCACGATCAATGGCTTTTTGAACATCTAAATAACAGACGTATATAGACTGGACTATTGTGCGCCTGATAATAATAATTGAGAACCCCTTCATGATGTAAAAATACATATCAGTGGATAGCCCCTGTTCAAAGGTATGCAGTCACCTGTAATCTAAATATGCCCATATATGGTCAAAGGGGCGTTCCTTGGTATTCACAATGCCAATGTGGGGGGGGGGGGCGCTGTTTTTAAAAAGCGGCCACCCGCTTAAAATCTGATTGGTTAGATTTTCTCTTTCCATGGTAGCTGTGGCAAAGTTGGAGCAGGTGCAGTATATCTTTAAACCCAAACTAGTGGTCCTCTGTAACTGTACGAAAATAAGATTTGTATCGTTCGAGAATAATCATTTCAAGAATTTTAGACGCTGTTGTTGAAACAGCAATGGGTCTGTAATTATCCTCGCTTGTCAGGCATATTCTTCAGCCAAATACGCATGCGACAAAAACGAGATACATGTGAGGACTATTCAAAACAAGAAGCATTTCACTAGCAAGTTTGCAACGATCGCTGTATAACTCATCTCCCACCAGCTGCCTTTAAGGTAGAATGCGCCTCGGGGACAGATATTCGGACTTTCAGACTTTTACAATCTTTTCTGATCGACCACATGTCTGGGCTAATTTTAGAGCTCTTGTTGGAAGAAAATTTCTCACTGGCTTAGTTTTTTTTCGAAAAATCGAAAATTTTATTTTTCTCCATAGAGTCAACACAGGGATGGCGGCCATTTTGTACGCATCAAACAAAATATACAATATAGCAGTCAACGACAAAACTCTCCCTTCTGCGCTCTCCGGGACACGTAGGGCAACGCCATCGGAGTCTCTGCATGTGACGTGGACGGCGATGGTAGAGAAGAGATATACTTTCTGAATACAAACGATGCATACAGCGGTTACGTCACCTACACTAACAAATTATTCAAGTTCCGAGATGGAAAGCACGTGGATCTATTCCAGGATGAAGTCAATAAAGATGTGATAAAACTCTATGCTGGTTGGTAAAAATATTTGAATTTTTATAAATATTTGAATTGTCTACGTCATGGACTAGAAAAAATTTATTTTACTATTTTCTCTTCTCTGTACTGTAATACGTCGCATTATTGATTGTGATTATTATGATTATTGTGATTATTTACAGTGATTATCGTGATTATTGTGATCGCATTATAATGATAAGTGGTTAATACAACCGTGATAACGTTAAGAAGGAGCGTGTTTGGAGTCTGTTTGATTGACACAGCAGTAATACTTAGACGTATTTTAGGATTCTGCACACTATTGTGGAAATTTGCTTCTTTTCCCATCGATGATGAGATTTCAGTTCGCTATGTCGCTCTCTAATATGAACGTTAATTTTCTATATCCCATTTCTTTTTCTTCTTTTTCTTTTCTCTTCTGTCAACATTTGAAATTGTATAAGTAGTTTCCTTTAGACGCCGTTGAAAAGGATGCAATAAATACAATAAAAATACAAAAAAATTCAATTAACAAATTAACTTTTGTTAGGCTTCTAATATTAGTTACCGTCACTACTTTCTTCAATTATCCCATCAGTGATAGAAATTATTTCCTAATAAACTCCAACTGTTTACCTGTAATTGTCAATATACAGTAAACTAAACTGTAAAGATATTTTCAGCGCGAAAAAAATCGCACATTGCCCGTCAATAACCTAACAACACTCCTTCTTTGCAAATTTCTATGTCGATAACTCTATTTTCTCTAACTGGTAGAAGTGATCAAAGCAGAGCAAAAGTACTTACATGTTATCAACTATCACCTCCAAGACAAAAATAAAATATTAACTCAACCGTCTCATCAAAAACTCCGAACTATATCATCAAAAATATTTCTCTAAGACCATTTGATACTTAAAAAGTCTCCCCAGCATTGTTGGGGACTGGTCAAACCTATCCTTTTCACTACGGCGTCACAGGTCATGGCCGTAGCCTGACCAAACCGCCAAGGGGGGCAGAGTTTCAATTTTGTCATGGTGCAATCATGCATTTAAAATTTCAAAAGATAGCTATAAATTAGCATGTAATTTACATGATAATATCTATTTAAGCAAATGCAATTACATAATAATATCACGTTTTGAATGAAGCTGTAGAAAAATGTCACACTCAAAGTAATGAGAAAGCAAATAGAAAAATTGATGATGCTTTGTGAAATATTAATAAGTCATAAGTATGATTTTAACTCCGTACAGTACCTAGT
>LD373035.1:6989-23433 GCA_001465055.1 Ptychodera flava
CTTTACAGGTAGCAAGTACATGAATTTGCATACAATGAATTGTGTACAGTTCTCCACACCTAGCACAAATCAGAGGGGTGGCAATTTACATAACAGTGCATATTTGCATATTCTTTTGTTGTGAAAATTGTAATCTTTTTATGGTTTTTAGCATATGAATAGGTGGCTTCAAGAAAACAGAGGGATGCAATGTCCCTTTCACCTTGTAGATTACCCATATTTAATCACATTTTATCGGCTCTAGCATAATAAATGTACATGTTAGAAGATAAAGATAATGAAATTAACATATGAAAAGGTGGCTCGTAAAAATAGAGGTGTGCAAGATCCCTTTCACCTTGTAGATTATCTGGATGTAGTCAGAGGGACAATATCTGTAACCTAGATTGTGTTGTCAGTATCTTTGTTTCAGAAAAATCCCATCTTTTCTGTTTTTATCCTGTAATGTTTATGTAAAAGAGGAATGTTTGCTTGGCAATTCAAGACCTTTACAATATACGATGTCATCGTTTTCAAATTAATTTCTAGTCTACAGGAAAATGAAGTTGTAAGGATTGACAACATACTTTAAAACACTTAATTAGCTGCATGCTTTTTTAACGTTTTCAGATTTTTATATGATCCGCAGGTTTGTAAATTAGATGAAAAGACATCCTAAAGATATAGAAAAGTTTAAAGGTATCCAAACACACAAAAACAGTTGTAAACTAGCGGCATCGGTATTTTGAAGTAACACAAGAAACTGCATTTTACGAACAACAAGAACATATGAAATACATCAAAGTTACGTATTTAACAGAGCTCAGTACAGGTATGAGATATACATGTATTGTATAAGAGTTTTCCATAAGGGTTTTTTAGGGGTGGGCCACCCCTCTTTTTTGGAACTGTCTATTCATATGTTAGTAACTGTATAAAAGAGAACATTTTCACAACAACAGATTATGCAAATTATACATGTAAATTGACCACCGTTTGTTTTTCCAAACCATAGAGAACACTGTGTATAAATGTCACCCATTTATGAAGTTATATAACATGTATTATTGCATGCCATTTTTTGTTTTTTCCTCAGAATTTGTAATTTTAGATGATTGGTTGAGTTAAATAGTGAATGGTATTAATGCAGTGTGCATAGCAATATTACAACTGTTTTGAGATAGACAGTAGTAAACACTTCAGTAATGTAAATTCAGGAAACAGATTTTGTAACCTATTATTCAACGTGTCAGGTCTACAAATCCTTTATTACATGAACCTTAAAATTTCTCCTTGAGTAAGAACTTAAAGAAGATGGCATAATTAGATGTCTTCACCATCAAAAATGAGCGAGTAATTTTAGTGGTATTACTAATTCTAAGTACAGTATCAGACAAAACAAAAACGATATAAAACACATAAGCAGTTCAGGTTTATGGAGCTCTATGGGTGAGCGATTGTTCAGAGTGTTGTAAATAATTGTATTGCAAACAGGAAGTTTATGTCAGTTTTTGTACATGTAAAGTATATCTGTTTTCACTGATATTTGAAAACGTATGTAAATGTGTACTACAGTATGGTACCATGTCATGATTACATCACTATATGGGACAACTTTATACATACCTGCTAGCTATGCTATATAAAATATTTTGTGACCCTCTCTAACATTTCCTTGCATTCTGGCCACAATATAGTATGTACAAATATATGTGTACATTAAAATAATATAGGCAGACAGAAATTTTGGTGGAAATTTCTGCTTTTAATGGTGCCATAAGATTCAAATATGATGTAATCTAGTTTAAGAAAAGTATTCTGTTGTTTAGCTGCATACCAGCAAGTTAATAAAAGAGGACAAAAATTTCACTGTATGATAATTTACTGCTCAAAGGTCATAGATTGCTGCCTGGCTGACAAGGAAGAATTTCAAACTGTAAGGTGATGATTGAGAACAGAGAAATCTGATCCTTGGTCACGTTCACCGTGTGATTAAACTGCTGAAATTCATTTTCGCGCCGTGTTATTGCCTCATAAATCCATGCACATGATGTCTTGAAATTTATGCGCAGACTTCCCATTTCCAGGGTTGGAAGTCCCTGCTTTGGAAGTAGCGATGCCTGTTAATGGTTGATGCTACCATGGCAACTGCTCATACTGTAGAGTAATTGGTTGACCTTTGACGTTTGTACCCTGAACTTAATCAATGTGTATATTTTGTTGCATGTTGTTGATGATTGCCTTAACCCTTTGAATACTGTAATTTTTTTCCGCCAAAATTTTATACAACATTTTACCAGTTTTAGCAAATTTTTCTGTAATTTTTTGGATAATTTTGGACCAAATAGACATCATATTTTATTAAGTTGCTAAAATCTGAAAAAAAATTAGTGAAGTATATTTTATAAAGGTGACAAAAATTTACTTTACCGCTCAAAGTGTTTTTCTTTATTGTTTTTTCAGAATCTTACGGTGCCATGCATGAGTGCCTGGGGCAAAAAGCAGTTATACTGTGTCTGCCAAGCCACAACGCAAACATTATAAATTGTTTCTTCCATGAAGTATGTACGATGTATCCTACGACTTGAACTTTCCATCCGAATGTTTTGAAATCTAACTTCAGGAGGGATAAATCTTATTTAAATTTTCAGCAGAAATAAGTGAAATTTAAGGAAGAGGAGTTTGTAAATATACCAGAACAACATGATGGAGAATACGCTCACTATTCCCGGTAGTGAAATGACCAGAGCAAAAAGTGTTCCAATTCTCAGTCAAAGACTGCCGCAAGATTGTGATGATGAAGATGATGACGGAGAGGCAGCCAGTTGCCATGGGAACGGGGATGGATGTCTATACTCTGAGAAAGCAGCGTCAAATGGGTATGTACAGTAGTTTACATATTCAATTTCTGTATAATGATTGAAATTTGAGGACAAAGAAGGTTTTTGTTACTGAACAACAAGCTGGTTTTTAATAATATAAAGTCACTTGACCTTATTACAGCAAAAACTTCTATACCAAAAGAACTGATATACATTTGTGTGCTATAGAGTACCAATGCGACAGTTACATGTAACTCTATGGGGAAAAGTTAAATTTTGAATTTCATGAAACTAAACCATTACTTACTCTACGATCTTCAAAATGAGCCTCTACAAGTGGTAGACCAGAAAAGGAATTGTACTGTAATAAATTGAGAATCTGAATATCTGTCCACTAGGCGTACATGTTTTGAACCTGAACTTTGAGAATCATATTAAATGCATGCTCTTGTTGACAACTGAATTCTCTTCAGTACTTAAATTCATTTGGTCAACACAATTCACCATGTTAGCAATGTTAATACCTTATGTTTCAACATACATGCAAGAGATGACGAGGAAATATGTAGTCATGAGACAAAAAACATAACTGTCTGTATAAATATTACAGGTACTGTCCCTTCAGGTCATCAGCTTTGCTAGCTGCAATAATTGTAGCCTTGGTTGGTGGGGATTGGGCTTCTGGTGTGCGGCTCGCACCTTGCCCAAACCAGGGGCAAGACAGGAGCCGCATGACAGAAGCCTAAGCCCCACGGCCAACCAAGGCTACAATTATTGCAGTTACAGCTTTGCTATTTCACAGATTTCTAAAACAAGTTATAAATAAGTATCTAAAACTGAAAGCTCTCTCTCTCTCTCTCTCTCTCTCTCTCTCTCTCTCTCTCTCGCAAAGAAATGGAGAAGTAATCAAGTTCAATGTCACCAGCTGTGGAGAAGGTGATGGCGAACATTGCCAGGTAGAGGGCGCTGCTCACGACACAACTCTGAAAAGTTCATCGGTGGCGGAGTCTGCTCGCATACAGGCAGTGGAAAGGTTGCAGGGTGAACTAAAGCGAGCTCAGGAAGTGAGTGTTAATATCATGTGTTCATGTAGTTAGTCTAATGCACGTGTATATATATGACAAGTGTTTTACTTTGCACCATTTTGCAAATGCGTACTTTGTATATTTAGCTCAAAGAATTCACAGTAATCGTACTGGACTCAGTTCGTTTGTGAGTGTGAATGTGCGAGTGGGGTGAGCACGATATTAGTCCTGTTGTCAAATGAAACGTGTGAGTGGGGCGAACATGATGAGTAGGGTGAACACGATACAGGGAAGTTTCACTCGATATCACGGAAAAACCTCTCTACTACACTGACTCAAAAGGCATCTCGTTTGATAACTAGGGAAACCTGACCTGGACTACCAAATTTCAAATAGGTTTGTATGAAATAGAAAAGACACAAAAGTTCCCCAACTTGAACCAAGTCCATGAACATATCAGGAATCATACACACCTTCAATTTCATATCAATCCCCAGCTCTTGTCTATTTGCTGAAGTTGTTTGTTTTTCCCAGCTTTGAAGGAAAAAATCTGATGGTAACTTTCAAAGATATTGGCAACCAGACTCCAGCACTTCATTTCTTCAAAGAAGAATTTCTGTAACTTATAATACTGAAATACTACTGAAAACTTTGTTTTGTTTCATATGCAACTCCTTCACCAGCATGACTAATCTTAGAATCTACAAGCTTTGAAACTTTTGAAAGAAAATTGACAACTCACAGATCAAAATAGTTGTAGATTCTAATGCTGATTGATTGCGTGATTGACTGATTGATAGATTGATTGATTGATTGATTGATAAATTGATTGATAGATAGATTGATTGATTGCATAGTCTAATGGTCTAACATTCAGAACAGTCATTACCGGTAGTATAATTAAATTGCATGTTATGTGTCCCCTGACTGTCTAAATCTAATGTTAGATTTCCCAATAAATGTATTAAATTATGCAAAGTGTATTCATGAGCATTGTTTTAGCATGCAAATTAAATGAATCATGCCTTGTAATCAACAGAAAACATTTTTCTGATCAAAAGTCATGAACCATGTACAGTACCGATGTCTTTGTGTTTAGTAGAAAATAATACAACAGGATAAATGTAGTTATATGCAAGGCCAGTATCTAATAATAAATTCTTACAATGGTTCATGGACCTTTGAACATTTGGACTCAAAAGATTGATTGATCAAAACAACACTGCAGTGGGTGTCCTAACCTTGTATCAACTTGAAATCAAATCAAGAGTGAATTGTGTAATGTAGTGTCTACGGTGATGTAGGTTTCTTTTAAGATGTGTGTACTACGATGTTTTCTCTCTTTTGTGTTGTGTTTGTGTATGTGTGTTTACAGGCACTACAACTTAAAGATGAAGAAGTGGCGAAACTTTCCCGCGTACAGAGTGAGATGGACAAAGAGTTGGAAGAACTCACTGCCAGTCTATTCCAGGTAAAGAGGGGAAGAGAGGGGAGGGGACACCGTCAACCCTTTGAGTGCCAAAGTCAGTTTTTGTTGCCTTTTTAGAATATAAATAATGCAAACAATTTTTTTCAGATGTAGACGATTTTTTTTCAGGTTGTTCCTTAAATTTTGGTCAAAAACTGTAGCCTATGAAAAGATATTTCCATTTAGTCCAAAATCATCAAAAAAATTACAGAAAATTCTTAAAAATTTGTAAAATGTTATCATTGTAGTTATGTACTTTGTCAGGTTCACAGAAATATGAAAGAGATATAGGAGAATGTACACGTAGGGCTGATAATGATATGCAGCTTTGAAAGTCATTGACAGATCCTGAATTTTAGAGCCTCCTGGAAAAGTCTTTGGAAATGACATTGAGTCCTGGAAAGTCTGGGAAAACTGTTGATCCACCCACAATTTTCAACAATGACAAGATGATCGGTTGTGATGTCATAAAAATGATATGTAAAATGAAATATAAAAGTAATATATTGTGAAAATGATATGTGGAAAATGGAAATTCTGTGAAAATTGCTGGAAGGTCCTTCAAACTCCTTGAAGTTTATGTGACTTTGAGTGTATCGACCTTGTATGCTGGATAATCAGTCTTAAATCTTACTCCTTGGAATGTAATTGTAGGATGAGGAAAATGATTATCATGATAATAACAATGATAATATTGATGCTTGTGATGATAATTGTGTTGATGACATATGTTACTGAAAACCAAATTAGTAAAAATTTAAAATAGATCCATGAAATGTATATACATGGCCCAACATCACAAAGGTAAATTGCTACTTATACAATTACATAAAACAAACTCATTCAGTTTGGTTTACTCAGTAAAGATTTATCGAATATTGTCATAAATTGAAGGAAAGTATGGCAAACCATTTGCAGTTAAGGCAGAAAGCACCTAGGGTACAGATATTCACACTCTCTAATTTGTTCTGTACTTTTATGGTGTACCACTTGTGGGGGTCCAGTGTAAACTCTATGGGAAAAATAAAATTTGCGATTCCTGAAAAACTATAAGACAGTGAAAAATATTTCTTACTCCAAGAGCTTTAAAATGAGAACCCACAAGTTGTTGATTAGAAAAGAATTGTAAAAGTTTGGGAGTCTGAGTATCTGACCTGGAGGTCCATTCTCCCTTAAGGTAGAACACGCCTCAGGGACAGATATTCAGACTCTGAAATTTTTACAATTCTTTTCTGATTTACCACTTGTGGGGGCTCATTTTAAAGCTCTTGGTGTGAGATAAAATTTTCAGTCTCAGTTGTTTCGAACATTGAAAAAAATTTATTTTTCTCAATAGAGGTAACACAGGGATGGCGGCCATTTTGAATTTTAAATATTGATAAATCTTAGGTTATTTGTTTCTCTGGTACAAAAATTTGCATTGTGACCCCCAATTTTTATTCCTGATTTTGAAAGAGAATGGTTAAATGGTTAAACTTAAGGAAAGTTTGAGCAAAAGTTTAAATCTTCACTTTCGAGGCGCAAACCTACCTTAAGGACAGGCATCTCATCCATGGATTAATACTATATAAAAGTTTAAACCTCTGTCTGAAAACAGGGATGAAAAAGATTCTTGCAGTACTAATTACATTTCATCAAATTGACTGACTTTTCAAGCAATTTATACTATTTATATGGAGTATTTCATGTCTAGAGATGTTTTAAAGAGATCTAACATTTGAATTTTCAACATGTACTGTTTCATTGTTTTGTACATAATTGTGTACTGATATACATTTTTTGTTACATTTTAGGAAGCCCATGGTATGGTGAATGAGGCAAACGTCAAGAGAGCTGCAGCAGAGAAACAGTGCCAGGAAGCTCTGAGTAAAGTAAGTCCCTCAGGATTATCTCATGCCATGATGCCTTTAACCCGTTGAGCGCCAAAGTCAATTTTTGTTGCCTATATGAAAGATACCCCATTTAATTTTTTTCAGATTTTTGCCAATATTTTGATCAAAAACTGTAGCCAATGAAATGTGATGTCCATTCAGTCCAAAATTGTCAAAAAAATTACAGAAAAATTCATGAAAATTGGTAAAATGTTGTACCAAAATTTTGGTGGGGAAATTACAGCACCCATAGGGTTAAAGGGTATTCTAATCACAGTCTTGTCTGTCAATACTCATATAGGTCACTGAGTCTTTGTCAATTGTGAGACAGATTGCAATTTTAAATGCATAAAAAGTCAACACACGCAACCATTCTCCAAAATGTCACAGTCAAGTATTTTCACAACAAGCACATGGACAGTTGCAACACCTCAGTATGTTCATATAGATTTGTCCACTACCTGGGTACTTTTACAATCTTACCACTGAAAAATCTAAATGCTATTGGAGCTTTGTCACTGAAGTACACTTTATGCAGCTCCTTTGAAATCTGTTTTTATGCAATGAGGACTATCGCCACCAGCCCCATTTTGAATGTTACCTGTTTTGGTGCCCAGTCACCTCTGTGAGTGTCATGTTGCCCACTTTTGTTTCATGTCACAAGTTGGACTGCCCCCAGTGGTCAAACATAACAACCCCTAACTGCAGTCCTTACCCTATTGTCAGTCTTGGCTGGTGTCTAATATTTTGCTTCAACTAACAGTCAAAAGTTTCAAGTTTTATTCCCTGTTGTCAGGTAGATTTGCTTACGTGAACATCCAGTCTGATTCTCATCATCGTTTTTCTTCGCAGATTGATGTACTCCAAGCAGAGGTCAGTGCTCTGAAGACGCTGGTGATAACGTCGACTCCCAGCATGCACTACAGGAAGTCCAAGCTGGGATTTCACCGCGGCTCCAGCCATCACTCATCTAAGCAGCAGCCTTTTGTACCGACGCATCAGAAAGCTAAAAGTGTCGGCGGTCTGGCTCAGATGCAAATGCAAACAAAGAGCAACGAGACAGACAGTACCGGTAGAGAGGTAAGGATTTGTTGTCTGTTTGTACAGATTGTCTGTGTGTACAGATACGCAAACGCAGACAGACAGATATATGCACAGACACACTTACAAAACTTTACAGCAATGCACAACTACCGTAAGGCCTCCCTAGCTTCATGAAGCAATGTGAAACCCTTTGTCCAGTGTACATGTAAGTCCAGTGGCTGCATTATTACATGCCTCGTATATCGAACGTCGCGTGTTCCATAGGATTCAATGGTAACTCGTCGATGACGTTGCGGGCAGCATAGTCATCATTGGACTGAAAGTGGACCAGAACTTTTTCAACTTGACAACTTTTTTATGTAAAAATGTCGAAATTTCATGTTTTGCACAGGAAATCCGGTTTTACAAAATGTTGCAGAAAAAAATTTGATAAACCACATAACAGTAGTTTAAATATATCATTGCGCCATTCGATGATGAAAATTGTTCCATTGTTTACAGATTTTTGTCTGAGATGGAAATAAAGCATTGGATTATCATTTGCCAATAAATCTAAATATTTTGAGTGAAAACTGTGTAAGAGAGGCATGTAATAAAAACATAGCGCAAACATGGGTATATGTACCCTTCGGGCAGGAGACCATTTGCCCTCCTTACGTTGGGTAAATGGTCACCTGCCCTCGGGCACATAGTCCCATGTTTGGGCTATAATATATAGTCTTGTATCTCTGAAGTACCATGGTAGGTGGCAAGTGCATCAATGAAATATGAGTCATTTCCTACATTGAATTTATCAAATATTAAAGGCAAATGGTGCACACTTTGATCTCATTCAGACTTCAAGATCTAATAATTCTTGGTAAAAACAAAATCATTCATGGTGTAATTGTATCAATGATAATATGTACAGTCTCTCTCTCTCTCTCTCTCTCTCTCTCTCTCTCTCTCTCTCCCCCCCCCCAGATTGATCCATTACTATACAAAGAGTTCATGACGTGGAAGGGGGAAGCTTCAATAGTGAGGGACTCCAATTTCATGAAGAGGATACTCACAGAGGACGTCCTTCCTTGCCTGAACTTCATGAATGGAGAACTCTCTAGCGCCCTCTTGAGTTGCATTGAGGAAAATTCTCTATGTATGGAACCAATAATGCTATCTTCCTACCCAAAGTAAGTGCCTCATTTTGTTACTCTGTCAATAGTACTCTTCCTGTCTACAAGTTCAAATTCAGTTCAGCACATAGTACACCCATACTGTTACTTAAAAGATGTCGATAGCTCCTACTCCAGGCAAAAGAAGATTGATTAAGGTACTTCCTGAACTTCTTTCGCATGATGTTGAAATTAATGCTGCGCGTTGTATTCTATTGTTCCATAGAAAATGTGCATTAACTGGTGTGCAGAAAGTTTGTAAGTACAGATTCCGTCTGGGTGAAACTGACAGGTGGCACAATATCACGTCAAACTGCCGAGACAGGGTGAGCATGCATTCATTCATTCATTCATTCATTCACACTGTCTATATCACATATGTGTAGAATGCACTGTTATTGTTTACATTTGGACTCTAGTCGAGACCAGAATTCACTTGTCAACAATAACAATGCAGTCTACACATGAAAAAGCTGAATACTGTGTATCTCAACATGCTTTGGGAAGTAGAACAAGAAGCTGTAGTTGACAAAAAGACAAATCTAATGAAAAATCATGGAAAATTACTGTTGCTATAGTATATCAAAGTGACTCCTTCTGTTCCCATAATTTTGTTTGTTCGTATACATTCACTCCAGTTTACTTTTGACTGAAAAGTCACTTACACACAGGAAGCATTGTTCTGATTGGTGGAAAGCAACCTTTTTGAAAGTTTGAAAGCCTACTGCTGATTGGTTATTTCAACTCATCACCAACCAATCACCACATCCAATTAATGACTCAGCCATTTACCTGCCTTACCTTTTATTTTGTTGCAGATAACAAAAGTTTGTGATTTTTACACATATTTACGGTACATTCGGCAAGGTCTTGTCAAAGCAGAAGGTAAGAAACAATTCACATTTCTGAAAATAAAAACTTTCAACGCAGTTTGCATATATTGACAAACCTGTCGTAGTGGTCACCCATACAGAGCAGTCACCTCTTTATAGTGGTCACCTTCTTGCATTCCTGCAGTATTTTATACTTTAAAGGATCTCTACAGAACAGCCACCTGTCTTATGTGGTCAGTGGCCACTGGTAATTTCTCCAATCTGGTACAAAAATCTGTTTAATGGTCAGCACATCTGACTCTGAATGATCTCTGTCAACCATTTCTTAGACTGAAAGCAAGAAATTACTCTATTTTGAGTTGACCAATATTTACAGCTGCATCAAAATTGTTTCAGAAATTAATTACATATATCATGATACTGAATTTTATTATCAGTGTTATCATTTCCTAAATTCACCACTTGGTGGCCACCTGCACCAAAAGTAATGCCACACCTACCCACTATAGAAAGGCCACCCCCATATTGTGGTCACTTTTTCTTGGGCCCTGGTGTGATCACGTTATCCCAACATAACATACATGTACCCCAAGAGAGGTATGGCAGCAGTGTGTATCCGTTGAAAGCCAATCACCATACAGTGTTAGTTGTACGTCTTTTATGATGCTCTCAGAGGGTAATTCCTGTGAACACTTTCTTTAAAGGGACAAAGTCTGCCATTTCATGAATTTTGTTTGATGCGAGATACTACTTACATTGTTTGACATGTTGAAAGACACTGAATGAATGGGTGACCATGCATATATTTGACCCCGGTTTTAGACAAATGAAACCAGCGCGAAAATTAATTAATGGTCATGACCATTAATACATTTTTGCGCTGGTTTCATGTATCATGTCTAAAACTGGGGTCAAATATATGCATGGTCACCCATTCATTCAGTATCTTTTAACATGTCAAACAATTTAAGTAGTATCTTGCATCGAACAAAATTAATCAAAAATGGCAGACTTTGTCCTTTTAAACAGCGAATAATTTCACTTTTCTCTTCAACTAAGAATTTATGTAAGGAGAGCATTGTACAACTGTATGTTATCTACTCCATTAACCCTTTACCTGCCAGACAGTATCACTTCCCCATCTGCCAAGTCAATAAAAATCAGTATTGAGCCAAACCGTATGTATTTTCAGCTACTTGGCTTGGTCTGTTGTAGCAGCTTTTGTCAGTAAAAGCTGTGTTTACAGTATCCTGTTTTCGGGGGGCCTTCGAATGTTTTATTTTTTGTTTAAATGCACCCAATGGGATGTGTTTTGCCTCACATTTTAATCAACTTGACCTGATGGTGATATATGAACTTGAGAATAAGGGTTAATAATACTAAATCAACTTTCTTCAAGGTGCTTTGCCTTCTAAGCTAGTGAAACTCACTTCTGACATAAAATAGCTCTCTTCGATATAAAGACATTCCAGGAATTCTTAAATTGACTTAAATATCTCAAGTTGTTTTGCCAGTATTTTTAGAATTCTCGGAACTCCTAGATTGACTCAAGAAACCTCATTTGTTTTGTGAGAACACTTCTGAGAGATGTGTAAAACATTTATAAAATGTTCAAAGGGCTTGAAGCTTTTCCCAAGATAAGCTGAAAGGGTCATTTTACAGTGTTCTGTATGATTTAAATTTTATTACATGTAATGCAAATAAGACAATGATTTAAATTTTTAAACTGTCACTTAACATTTATCATACCATGGCTATGAGCGATTTCTTCTCATAAATTTGTTTTATAATGGCTGTATTTGTCTCATTTCACCTTCGAGTAACGTACATTTCAATGACTGATTATCTGATACACACTAGGGTGTGCAATTTCACAGTGAGCAAAGCTATGCCTCTTTTGCGTCATCGATTTATCTGGTCTTGTCTGTTTCAAAACAGCAATAATTCAAGGCAAGAATAAACAATAAAAACTTGCTTGCATGTATATTTCATCCTAGCGCATTATAATTTGTAACTGAGATATGCATAAAATTATTTTAGTAAACCAAATGAAAATACAAAACATAAAATTGGCTGCGTCTCCCCATCTGAAAATTTTTTTCAACTTTGGTTTTCCAGAAAAAGACAAATACTGGGAAATAATCCGTCTGCGCTGCGAGATGTCCATGGCAAAGCTCGGAGTGTAGTGGCAGATGAAACAGAACGACTTGGGTTCAGTGAGGATTGATCAGATGTGAGTGGTTACACTTGACTGATGCTGTCCGTCCTTGCGTGTCTTCAGCAAAAGTGCAACACTGTTGGGAAGAAATCAACTAAAACCACGATTTGTAATAATGTGGAGAGGTACCTAGACGCCCTGCAGCAAGTATGCTAACTACAGGTCCAATCAGCAAACGTAAAACTCATTTTTCTGTCACTAACTGTAAGTGTAGATCTGTCACATTCAATTGTGCTGTTTATTGGTGATTCATATGCAAAGATTTCCAACTGCACTGTCACCTACTTGCTATCAAGGCGAATGAAACAAATGTCATCTTTCAACTTGCCAGACTTGGCAATTATCAATGTTGTATTATCTAACTCATCACAACAATATGACTGTGATTTGTCGATTTGTCAATCATCCATGTCTATATTAAAGTTGAAGACGTTTGTGTCTATCCATGGTAACCGCATCCAGCCACATCTCAGTCTACACTAGTGTTTCAACATCCATGCATGTTTCCCAGTGCCACAGTTTTCTTCAGATTCCAGACTAAATCCACGATCCACTTCCAGTTTCAATATTTCAAAACGAATTCACATCAGCGTCATTTACTATTCAAAAATCCCTTTTCCAAAGTTTACCCCAACAAGAGAATAATCTCTCTATTGACACACATGAGCAACCTTACATATACAAGAGCCCTAAACTTACCAAATTTTGTGTACATATTTAACTTTCGGGACATATGCCGTTTATCGAAAGTGCAAAAGTTTTATCTATATTTTCTTGGCACATGCAAGTATTTTACTCAATGAAACCTTTCTGTCCCAGTTTCTTAATGTCAAAATGATGGCTAAAGATCATTTACTAATGAAGAGACAGACTTATTATAAATGTATACACGACTTCTGTAATGTAGACACAACTTGTATTAAGAAAAAAATACTGTATTCGTGCATCTGAGTCGCAATCATGACATTTGCCCAATTTGATCCTGATGTCAAAATAATTTTTATACTTCATTTCAACTGAAGCCCTGTCAGTGTCATAAATTGATTGTTAATACAATCACTTTGTGACATATTTCTGACAAAACTGTTTACATACAAGGTATTTCACATTGGTTATTTCATCTGTTGAGTTCAGTACTGGCACATACCGGTATTACGTCGATGAGACTATTCCGGGGCAACTTTTTTGAGCTAGTTCAGGTTCATTTTGTTTTCTCCTTGCTTTGAGGTTTTCTAAAACAAGTATCTGGATGTATATGAATCACTCTGCCTCTGTCTCTGTTTTTCTGTCTGCCTGTCCCTTTGTCTATCTGTCTGTCTATCTGTCTGTCTGTCTGTTGGTCTCTTGTCTCTTACTACTCATACTATCTTGCCTCTGTCCCTCTATGTAACTAAAATTTGGTGGTTTCATTGTCACTGTAATTGTCTTTCAATATAACTGTCTCCACTTTTTTATGAGTGTTATATACTACTGCCTACCTAACTCTTTTATATATATATATATATATATATATATATATATATATATATATGTAAATCCTACATCTAGTAGTGATTTGGTTAGACCCATTTGCTGTTAAAGCAGGTGTAAGTGTTTGATAAAATTGATATTTTGAAGTCATTTATCAAATAATTATTGCTATTTTCTTTTGTAAAATATTCCAGGTACATCTTGAATAGTGAAAATCACTAATATATGTGAATGATAAATTTGAAATTTAGTCGGTATGCAATGGTTAGTTTTCCAGTTTGTGTAATCTTTTCAACAATAACTTAGACACTGAAATACCTCAGTTCATTTAATTTTAAAAACAATAATGATCAGTTATGCAATAAGTTTTGCTATACTTTTGATACTCTTTTTAATTTAAGTATAAAAGAGCAAACTTTTTTCAATTTTTCATGAGATTCAACGATTTTTGTTAATCTGACATGTCATGTATATGATACTATTCAGAAATAGCAATGCAATGAAGTTATCAAACCGAGATACCAGATTCAAATTTACATGTATAACATATTAAGTCTTGGCCAGCAAATGCCAGTATTGTTTCTTTATTTTTACCTTACAAGTAACAGTCATGTCATTGTTAAAAGTGCGTTCACCCTAAAAAGAGATGAATGTGTGAATATATTCAAAGTTATCATGTAAGTTATGATAATGTCCCTCCTTTTATATATTGAATAGATTATTAAAGTATTTTTGGCATTTGTATTGTTAAACACATACCAGTGATTTTGAATATTGTTATTTTCCAGTTTGCTGTTTGTTTTGAACCGTTTCATGTTGTACAATTTGCTAGCTGTCTTTTTCACTTTCTTGACTTTCGTCACATCATATTTGGAGGCACCCTGAGGCAGTGGTTTTGGTACTTGATTTGCTATCAGAGGGTGGTGAGTTTGAGACCCAGTAAATCCAGAATAACGGACTCAGTGTCAGAGTATGGTGAGTTCGAGACTCCAGCACCGAGTTGTGCCCTTTAGCAAGGCAGTTTACTCCCCATTGCTCTACTGGGTAATGGGTTACAAGTGGGTGCCTCATCCTGTAAATCGGGCGTTCTCCTGTTGAACGATGGATTGAATCAAAACATCATATCACAGTTGTTGCACATTCCACTATTGACACAAATTTTTAATAGGAAATAATGTCAGCACAAATTCCATGTTTAAATTGATTCAAACCTTGAAAATAAAATGTCTTACACGGTTTAACTCTGTTCAAATAAACTTTAAAAAATATACCTGCATAGGTAAGAGAATTGTGGAGACAGCTACAAAATTTTAACCTATTTTCATCCCTTTCAAAGAAATCTATGATGAGCAAAGTTTGGTCATGTAATATTTAAAAAATGCCATTAAGGTGCATTTCAATTTTAAGACTTACTCAAACTTTCAGTAAGGAAGCTTTCATCATGATTCGTTCTAAAATAAAGATTAAAAATCAGGGGTCATCATGCAAAATTTGGTACTAGAGAAACAAATGACAAGATATTTGCCAACACTTGAAAATCAAGATGGCCACCATCCCATGTTAAGTCCAGGGGACAAATTAAGATTTTCAATTTTCACAAAGCGAGCAGTGAAAACTTTGTATACTCCATGAGCTTCAAAATGAGTGCCTGCAAGTGGTAGACCAAACAAGTACGTTTGTATTTCTTAAAGATTGAAAGTACAAATATCTATCCCTGAGGTCCATTCTCCATTCATGTGAATTCCAAATTATAAAATCTGCATGAAAGTCTTACATTTTAATCACCATGAACAAATAAAATACATTGATATGATAAAAGAAATTATTATAAGGAAAAACTGACTAATAATTTATATGTCTTATGTAAAGTGTGACAAAAGTTTAAATATTGAATGAACTCAAATATTTTGATATAAAAATATTACAATGGCGAAAGATATTATTTTACATTTTCTCATGTTTGTGTACAATAAAGGTAACAAGCTGTGTTACAATGTGAAGACATATTGCTTTATTGTGCATTATGAAGTAGGACAAATATGTAGTTGATGCAATACAGAAAAACTGAAAATAAGTAGATTTGTAAATAAACAAGCAAGCTCTGTTTACAGTTGCTGTGTATTAGGTGAAAGGGACAATATCTGTAACTTTTAAGCATACTAATATTCTCATATTTTTGTTCTGCTTCTTACATGTCTTATGCAATATATTTAGATGTCTAATGCAGCCATGCCTATGTCAGGCATTTGGTAAAGTATGAATGTTATTGCAGACAAATGAATTTAAGGGAGGCAGTCGTCGGAACGCTGCTAAAAGGTTGCCAGGGACTCCTACGACTGATATTAACACTGTATGTAGGGTATGTTGGCAATTGATGTTAAAAGTTAAAACATGTTTGTTAACAATTAATATTGTAAAATTTAAATCTTGCAAATGCATCTAGATCATGGAATGCATTGTTTGTAAACAAGAAAATCTCACGTGCACAGTTCAGACAACTGCCTTCCTGTAAGTAGAGACTAAAATGTAATTGTTAGCAATAACATTGTTCATGACAAGATAC
>LD373035.1:65804-85125 GCA_001465055.1 Ptychodera flava
GTAAAGCAGAGAGAGAGAGAGAGAGAGAGAGAGAGAGAGAGAGAGAGAGAGAGAGAGAGAGAGAGAGAATTGTTTCAGGCAAACCCACAAAAGAGAGCAAGCATACGTCGTCACTCTTCCGTTTATATTTTCTGTCTCAGAAAGTCAGTGATTTGAACTGCAGGTTTTATACTTTTCTTATTGGTTGCAGACCTTTTGGACAGTGTTACGAACTCTTGACCAGGGAGACGGTTGAAACCTACTTTACCTGTGCACTGGTAGGTACATTTTGAATTACAAGACCAATGATTTCGGTAGGACATACTGAGAGATACAGGCTGAGACAGATAGGATCGTAGACCCCCCAAAAATAAATCCAACCTCTTCAAAAAACAAAAGTTTGCCAGGTATAAAGTGACACTAGAACCTTTATCTGTGTTTACAAGGTCAATATAAATTGTTACTTGTTTGGGTTTGTAGTTAGATGTGTATCATGAAAATATTTCCTCAACAATTATAATTGAAGTTGTAACGATGACACTTCCTGCCTATCAGAGATTATTAATCTGTGATATCATTACAGGATAAAACGTGTCAATTTTTGAACGAACTTACTGACGAAGAACTGTCTGAATTCTGCGAATCTCCAGACCTTGCTATCAGCGACACAAAACCAGACGCCATCAACACGATTCTATTGGTAAGATTTTCAAGATACCATTGCTAATAGCTAATGGATGAATATGTGCATACTTATATCGTGCCCCCTTACACCAAGTGTCGAATGATTCGTCTAGCTTGCAACTTTCGCTTCTATGGACCATATTTATGAACAAATAATAAGAAAACATTACCATAACACTAAGTTGTGCACATACTAGATAGTAGGGCGTTTACATTTGGCTAAAATGAGATCACTTATTCTATTGCGAAGCAATATATTTTATTGTTTTTGGTTGTGCATGATTCAATGTCGTATAGTTAATCTAACCCTCATTGTCGTCGTTATTATCATCATCTATTTCTTCTTCATCAACATCATCGGCAAGACTATCTCACAAGAACATCATCATCATCATCATCATCATCATCACAACCATCCGTACCACCCTCACCCTAACCACCACCACCATTATCACCATCACCACCACCATCATCATACATCAGTAATCACAGACAATCAAAAGGGAGTTTTTTCATCATCACCACTATTGAACCAATCCTTTTATAGGCCCAATAGCTGTATCTTTTAGCATTATTTTTCTGATTTTACTTCCAAACTAAAACAAGTTCATCGGAATGTACTCATTAAGGGGTGTTTATACAAGTATAATAAACTGTCTACTGGGACTGCACGTGCCATTTTGAACAAGATAAATAATAAACGTTTGCCCAAACGTAAAATGGCGCCCTCATGCAAATTAAGCAAATATTCTGTACGTCATGCATATATGTATTGGCATCTTCATAGAAACAACAGAGTAGTTCAATATAATGCATAGTGCTGAACCAGTATTTTCCAATGGGACACCTTATGCTTTGTTTTCTTTGTAATATTACCAGTTTCTCAAAATGGCGGGAAATCAAAATAAAAGGTTAAAATTTAAATTTACCTGTACAAATTTTTAGTAGTAAAAGACCAAATCCTTTAAATTTGTAGAATTTAAGGAAAACCAGAGAAAATATAGAGCCTTTTTCAGGTCAACAAATTTCAAGAGTTACAGCTACAGGGGCTTTAAGGGAAGGGATTTAGCCGAGCGGTTTTGATTAAGCCTTACGTTGTGAGTTTGAATGCGATTGAAAAAGTACTGAATTTCTATTAGCTCCAAGATCAATGAAGCTAAAAAGGTTGAACACCGTGAAGAGGTAGAACTCATTCTACTACTACATTAAGAGCAAACACGGCCCTCTTAATCTTTTTGGCAATAATCATCAATGTTCACTCCGTAGGGCTACGAACACGTCCATATGGATAGTAATGATTCGGAAAGTTTAATATTTCTTCTAACCAACAGGCCTTAGAAGCCATATCATCGAGATTGCCGCCTGGAAATGAAACATACAGTAATATGGAGCTGTTCCGAATGCGCATGACGCTCAGGTAAATATGTGTAGTACTTCCGGATCAACAATGGACGTTCGCATGGTAGTACTTCCGGGTCGATAATTGCCAGTGGCCACGGTCTCACTCGGTCATGTCAGTAGCAGTGCCCTACGAAGTGCTTACACAACTGTCACAGCTTACCAACATACACGTAATTTTACCAAAGTGTTTTCTCCAAAGCAAAGGCTGAAAAAAATATAATTCAAAGGTCGCGATTATTCTATTTGTATGCAAATTTAAAGAATTTTGCACAGATAATGTTTCACCTTGTCGTATATTTTGTTTCCATCGGAGTGGACGTAAGCTTGCTCTTGTAAAAGCATCTAAACGTGAAGTGGGGCGGGTGTATTCATGCGCGATCGTTAACCATTGATAGAGTCCGGTTTTGTTCCTCTCTCCAAGCAGTGTTGTTGTACTCAATCTAATTAAAATTAGTGTAGAGATGGCAGCCTAAGCTACCTTTGCTTGTACTTGACCGACAGTCACTTCATTAATGAGGCTACTGTCAGCCAACGAAGGACAGCAAAGAACACAGAGAGCAGGAAACGTCGCAATCACTGCATCTGTTTTTAATCAGATTGCGTTCTTGTGCAGGATGACTAGATCTAATTCAGGGAGCAATACCGTATCAACTAAATCAGAACAGTTGCTCTAACTATTACTCAAGTAAATGAAGCACACCGATTAGCTTGGTATTGTCTCAAGTAATTTGTGCGTTTTGGGACAGATTTAGCTTTGGAACAATTTTAAATTCCTCAATTTACTATCTCGTTATTGTAAAAAGCAAAGTTTCACGTCCCGCACCACATCTCTATTGCCCATATCACTTATTAAGCACCCAGCCTTTAATACATGCTCGAAAAATATGATCTCTTTTGTGATATGTAGGTTTTATATTCAACTGGTAAATAGGTATGTCAGATTGCTAGATAGAATCGATTTATACATTTATGTTTTATTTTACAAATTCAACAAAGTGTTGTACATCATTGACAAGAGGTGGCGCTATTGTGAACACAATGACCTGTGAATCATCTCCTTAGATTGATCACCATTCTCATTTTCTCCTAATGCCAGATTAAAACGTGCCAGAGATTTGCCATATGGGCGAGGAGCCCATGGTTTAGGCCCGAGTGAAGCAACCAAAGAGAGTGAACCAGTGCCACAGTCTTCCATCATATCTACGTTTTACACCGAAAACAATGGCAAAGAACAGCCACGTGTCACTGAGCATGGGCGCCTCAGTTCGGTTGAGTCTGCCGAGGACTGTTCATGCCATATAACTGAAGTAAATGTCACTTACACAGGATTTACAGGGGCTGATACAGCGGTGGAAGCTTTACCCCCATGTGACTATGATAACGAGAATGATAATGACCAGGACTCAGTTGCTATAGAGTGTGACGTTGATGTCGATATTCTAGAGGGCGCTAATGGCGCTCAAGCCATGCCAAAGGAACATGGCGAACGCTTTTCCTCTCACTTTGATATTTCTCCGATGCAAGAGTCTACGTCACGTTACACGAGGGCCAGTAGGTGGTCGGCCAACTCTAGCGATATATCAGGGTCTACGTCGAAGTCCCAGTCCGTGCGAGGTGGCTCGCACGACCTCTGTAGGTTCTGCTATGAGTTGGAGCAGTCAACCGGAAATAGAATGATTAAACCGTGCAACTGTTCGGGTTCCGCAGCGTATGTGCACACCAAATGTTTAAAGAAATGGATTCACTTTTCAAGGAATACGCAGTGTGAAGTGTGTCACACCCATTTTACCTACATTCCTTATTCAGAAAGGGTGAGGGCGTTCTTGGAGGAGTTCAGGAAAAATAAGGTGAGTTTCACTTGCAAGTTATACCACAGAGCCCTCGATCTCCGATGATGATGATGATGATGATGATGATGATGATGATAGTGATGATGACGATACTGATTAAATATTTTAAAAAATGAAGAAAAATAATAATATATTTGGACTCAGTAAATTTGTTGTTGTTGTTATTGTCGTTGTTGTTGATAGTATTTGCAGAAAAGAACAAAGTATGCCCTGGAAAATTCAATACAGCCTAATTATACACGGGGCGATGAAAAAAGTGTGAAAATGAAAAGAGACCCCTTGTGTATAATTAGGCTGTATTAAATTTTGCAGCGCATACTTTGTTCTTTTCTGCAAATACTATCAACAACAACAACAACAACAACAACAATGATAACAACAACAAATTTACTGATTCCTAATATATTATTATTTTTCTTCATTTTTTAAATATTTAATCATCATCATCATCATCATCATCATCATCATCATCATCATCATCATCATCGGAGATCGAGGCCCTGTGGTTTTAATGACACCCGCTCATGTATTTTGGGTTTCGCTCATTTGTTTTTTGTTGTTGAGTCACTTAACGTTAAAGTTTGTTTAAAAAAGAAAAATAATGTAAAAGTGATGTTGTAACAGTATATTTGCTTGACTTTATGGTCGTAGGTGTACCCGGGGTGCAAAATGCTTTTGTTCTTTTCCACTTATAATTTGACTGTGATCACGCAGCAAACGCTGAATGAGCGAAACCCAAAATACCCGAGGGATATACATAATCTTGTATTTGCCTTTCTTCAAAATTCTGTCATCCAAGACACATTTGAAAGAAACTGCAGGCTGTCACTGTCATTTCCCCTTTTAACCTTTGACTCTGCAAAACGGTGAAAGAACAAGGCTTCGAGATATCAGTATATATGACATGACATCTTTCCAGTATCTTTGCTTCGTGTTTTACTCGCTCAGAATGACTTGACATAGATTATTTCACGTACTATGAGAAAGTGTGTCCCGTGTAAGCGTTCAAAACCGCTGTATTTTGGCTCGGCTCAATCTCTGCCGCTTAATGAACTATTGTGCCGCCTTCGGGAGGCAACTTGTACCGCAACATCGTGGAAACATACCACGTTGTGGAGTGACCGTGAACATAGCCAGTGAGCTAACACACAACAGTTACTACATCATATCCTAATGAACTTGCAAGGCTACCCTATTTCGTATCCCAGTACTTTTTTCTCCCAATCATGGCATTTTAGTATCCTTAAATTCCTAGTAATATGCATACTTTTTGGTGTAATTTTAGAAATATTTTGAGTCCTCGTTACTTGTTAGTATGAGTGCATTGCTAGTACACGTGTTAATCACGTGTTAATGTATTCCAATAGTGTCACGGTGGTCATAGATGATCAACCTTTTTCTTGTGATTTTCAGAGATGGAGAAACGCAACGTTTGCCACACTTGTTGGACTGGTGGTCTTGCTCTACCTTGTCATTTTTGCAGTTTTTCCCGGTGGAATTATCGATGTCTGACTTAACTTCCTGCTTAACCTCGATGTCTATGACGTCAGTTGGCCCACTAACTGGTACCACGTGACGCGAATACTTACGTTCCCTATTAACGGAACTATTTACAACTCGAAAACCCTCAGAAGAAGCAGCGAAGCTACAATCGTCACATATGACCGCTGGAGAATCCGGAACACTTTGACCGCCATGTTGGTAGGACGTAACATCCGAGATGAGCCTGGTGCCGAAACTGTTAATCGTAACCAAAGAACCTATCCGTTCATTTATCGTTTTTAAAACTCCTATGAATTAAACAACAATATTTATTCCAAGCCATACCAAACACACTTTACATAGCAATGTCTTTTTTGTCATTGTTTTTTCTCAGCAATGTTGAGGCTTTCTTTAGTTCATAGAAAGTAGTAAGTTTGTATCCGGAACGGATGTAAAGCTCTATTTGCGGCAACTTTTGGTGCGTTCCCTCTGTTAAGCGATGTATACCTCGGTTTTTTTGAGGCTGTGTGAGATCTGTGCTAGCGTGTATTTATACGTGTATTCTTAGGAATTCAAGCTGTTTGGAGTTATCGTGGTCAAAAGCAAAACAGCCTAACTCGGTTCTAAGTCAGTCATGTTTTCCAGACGTTAGAATATAGCCGGGTAGTTTTGATCGCTGAACTCTTTGCTAGCAAGCAGTTACCGTAGTTTGAGAGTCCGGAAATATTACTGAATGCGTTATCTGTCAGTCGTAATGAATTCCATTGTAAACACTTAGATTACACGTTTCTCACAATGCATCGTGTTTGCAAAGGTAGTACGTTATCGTCCCTTAGGGAAACAGTATAGAGAAAATATGTTTTAGAGAAAAAAAAAAGAAATACAAAAAGTTACAGCCGCCAAATTCCTTTGAAGTGGATCTATTTTCCCCTTCCAAATATGAACAGCAATACGAAAATTCATGCTATTTACTATTTTCAATTAAGTGTCACAAGTAACAATTATGTAAACATACTGGATTCGACACTCGCCCCTGAATTGTAACCAATAAAATTTTATAGTATGCTGAATATATTGTCATACATACAACAGCTTTATGCCTATTATGTTAATTACCAATTCTTGATATCCATTTTGTGGAGTACGATATTTGGATGCACATTTTTAAGTTAAGAGCACATTTAGTTAAGCGAGAATGTCTTCAGGATAAAGATAAAGCAGATTGAATCATGGGATGGGCCATAAAGATCCTTGAAATCGGTAGTGAAAATGCAAAATATATGTTGTAAAAATTGTATACGATATTTTGAGACATTACTGTCGTGCAAATACTGAATTATCACGGCTGGAAAGTGCATGGAATGTTGGACTTTATCGATTCATATCTTGCCGTTATGTAAAGCATTGTGTACATAAAGAATTTTAAAGCGGAAAACCCCATTCCGACCACCCCTCTAAAGATTGCACGGGCCACTTTGCATGACGTCAATTTGCTTTATCGTTTTCCTTCAACTTATTACCGTATTTTGTTCACGAATTCTACATAATTTAAATATTTAAGTTATTAAAATAACTCATTTACATTATTTGAACTGGGACAATTTTACAAAAAGTTCTTCTTTAACGTAAAGAAATATCCAAGAAGTTTAACATAACGACCGTGAAAATCTGTTATTTTGTGGAATGACACATTTTACATTTGGGGCGATTTTTAGTTTTACCACCATAAATGGGCATTTTTCATGCAAATCTGTATTGCAAGCAAATCTGTATTACAAGCTGAATAATTATCAGGCGCCAGCTTTGAACGCTGGGAAGACGGATACTTCGGCAATGCGTCACTTCTACTCAGAGAAAAATGAATTCTTTGTATCTTATGAGGTTTTACGCCATTTCAATTCATTAATTAACAGTGTTATAGACATTGGTTCACCACATCGCGTCATAGGATGTATACCAAGCGAAGGTGGCGCTCTCTTTTTTGTTTTTTATGTTGTCGTTTTTTTCTAGTGTGCCAGCTGCCAACACTTTCCTTCTTTCGTTGCAATCAGTACAAGCCGAGAGTACAAACTCCTTGAGGTGTAATTCTTGTAAGGGAGGAGTCGTCCCGTCTGCGGCTGCGCGACTGTCTTGTTGATAAAAAACGCCTCTTCCTAGAATTGGGTGACAAATGTCCCGCTTATGTACAGCTAATTATGCATTTGATGCAGGTTCATATAGTTCAGCAGTTTTGTAGTGTTCCAACAATTGCAAGACTTTGCCAAATAAACTTAAGCTGCGTCTCTTCGTGTATATGGATCTGTTTCGGCTGCGGTTACAAGTGTCAGTACAGCCGCCATTTTAAAATTTTGGATATGCACAAGGGATGTTGGGATATGTTGTGCGTAGCAACAAACCCGTTGTATGGGTCCCACATACGCACAGCTTCAGACGGGACCACCTCCTCCCATTAATAAATAGTCCAGCGTTTTGAAGGTCTACAGATTTGGTTAGCTAATGCGGTGGTGGTATTGGAAGAAACTCGTTCACTGAGTGCCGTAAAGTAGTCTCACATCGTCGTAAAATCTGACAAACTAACATTTCAGACGAAGACTAGGGAGACAATTTCGTCACCAATGAAGTGCAGAATTCAAACCATATTGTGAATTGTAGTGCAATGTGTATTGGATCTATGTACGGCGATCGTCGTAGGTGACCATGATACTAAATAATAGATTTAAAATTGTGCCCATGTTCCGAACGCTTGTAGCGCAACAAAGTGACAGTTTCTCACCTTAGCTAGCTGAAGTGTCAAGTCATGGAAGTTGGTTTAGAACAATTATTTAAATCCCGTTCCGTGTGTGAGGACATACGCTAAAATGGCCCTGCCTACCCCAGCTCAAGAGTTTCCGATATACAGGTCTAGCCATGTAAGTAGCTGTAAAATGGTCTATACCAAAGCATGCCGTATGAAGATTAAAGAGTTGAATTTCGAAGCTTTTAAGTTTTTTTTGTAAAAAAGACACTTCAACACTATGCAGCAATACTATGTAAGTGTTCAGAAAAATGTATTTCTTTGGAAGACGCCACAACGTCTCTAAAATGATATAAAATGCTTGAGAAAGATGGGGGTAGAATTCGTTGTGTTGACAAAATTTCACACTTTCAAAGCTTTAAAGTTCATTCCAGGTCTAAAGTTTAGATAGGCTGAAATTAAAGAATGTACATACAAGAACATTTCACAATCTTTTCTGCGTAATAATGGAAAGATAAGTAATGCCCACAGAGTCATGATAGATTATGGCGACCATTTCAGTTTCAGTTTCAAAGATCAGTAAATTTGGCGTAATTTGCTTCCGTAATCCTGCTGGGTTAGACAGTGGTTGAAAATTTCATGAAGGAAAGTTTGAGCAAAAGTTTACTTTCGAAGCGCATACTACCTTAATGAGTGGATAGGCCCAGACTTTTTGTTTTGTTTTGTTCATAATGAAAACCTATGTATCTGTGGACTAAAGTCAGAATAAATGATATTTTTTTCTTACTTAGGGTCCTCGTTTGTATTTTTAAAACCCGCTAAATTGAAAAGTATTGAACAATTTGCAATGAAACATCAAACCCTGTGCCGATGGGCGCAATGTTAGTCTCGATAGTTCGTTCAACTAATATTTAAATGAGCAGTCTGCATTGAAATCGATTTGAATCTGAATCTGAAAATAGGTTCAATATGGAAGTTAGGTAGCTGGCTGAACTGTTACAACTACTAATATAGGGCGAGCATTGTAATATTAGAACGCTTAAGTTGTATTCAATATGGTATTAAGTCAAAACTGATTCAATAAGCTTATGATTTTTGGACCGAAGAGAAATGAAAACAATGTTATTATCATTACAGAAAGAACAGATGAAGTTGAAAAATATTTGACTTCACGAATAACTGGGAAAATTAGTTTGAATTATTTTTTTTTCATTCAACGTTGTCTGTAGTAGCATATAAACAAGTATCAGACTAAATTTGTAAATTCCATACAATACGTAAATGTGTAGTTGCTAACAAGTAACTTGTCTACCAAAACACGATAAATTGGTCGCATTCTTCGTAAAGATATTGGAACGATCCTATCCGTCGTGCTGATCGTCAGGGATGTCGTCGCCCGCCCTCTATCGTCGGTCTAGCCGCCAATGCCTCGTTCACAGTATTAATTATTAATCTGAAATACATAACAGACAAAAGCAAAATAATTGACCGGATCTATCTCTAATGTGCCGTTCCCCGCCTTCGCTCACTGGCTGCAGCAACCTCAAAAATGATAACACTTTCAACCTTGACATAAAGAGTATAAAGGCAAAAATAATTTCCACAAACCCCGTACTTTTAAAAAAGAGTACGATATAGTAATTGGATGGCTATTTTCAGTATCTTTGAAATACTGTCATGTCTGTAAAAAGACTATTTGTCACCAGAAGTTCACGGAATGCGTTGATTCAGAAAAGCTATCATTCTTTATCTTAGAATGGAAGGTTGTCAAAGGCAGAACGCGCCTCGGTGACAGATATTCGGCCACTCAAACTTTTTCACTTCTTTTCTGATATACCACTTGTGGGTGTCAATTTAAAAGCTCTTGGTGTAAGAAAACTTTTCACCGGCTTAGTTTTGCGAAATTCGAAAATTTTATTTTTCTCCATAGAGTTAGCACGGGGATGGTGGCCATTTTGAATTCCAAATATCGGCAAATTTCTCTAGTACTACGGTGACCCCCTACTTTTATTCTCGATTTTGAAAGATAATGGTTGAAAGATTTCTAAAGGAAAGTTTGAGCATAAGTTTAGGTCTTTCACTTTCGAGGCGCATACTACCTTAAATCAAGGAGGCACACCTACCTGGTATAGGGCAGTTTTTCACAGACAGTATTTCGGCTGCAGAGAGTGCCCGGCTGTACAACTGCAGACAGAAAATGCGACCTTGATAAATTCGGTTGTCGGATCCCTGGTAGGCCACCCTTACGTTGGTGTTGGCACTCATAGTTTTGACTCCGATGTCTTGACTGGCGACTTCCACGCCATTCAGCCATAGTCTGCCCACACCGGTATTGTAGTTATACGATGCCCCGACGTAGTTCCACGCGTTGGCGATCAGCACATCGGCAGTCAACTCTACGTTGGAGCCATCCTGGAAAACAAATCGCACATAGAGAGTGTTGGTGGACATCTGCCACAGAGTCAGTTTCCAGTCGGATGGGCCAAAGTGAAAGACGGGTCCGTCTGTCGCCTCTGGAAGAATCCAGGCTAACATGGTCATGGAATACTGGACATTCAAGGTACCATCGTTGGGAATTTCCATGTACGATCCGGTGGTTCCCGAGAAGTAATGAGCGCCCTGGGTTTCTCCGTTGGGCCCGGTGACGAGCGAGGTACTTGTCATACTTCCATCACTACGGCGGTCCATCGCATCTCTGTAACCATAGGCACCGTTCAGGGGCCACAAACCAACCAGATGCATCGTCACTGTGTGGAGAGAAATTGTGGTGCAACGTTTAAATATCGCCAAATGTCAGAACAAGCTTTCTCAGAATGATCAAAATAGGCTGTGTCGAAAAAAACGCGGCTAGCCAAAGGAAAATTCCTTGATTCAGCAAAAACTCATCGTAGCGCTAACAATCACAACTATTGATGACGTCTCATGAGTTTCAGTCTTGCATCGAAAACATAGTTCTACCACAGTCCCTTGGTGGGCTATTCAGCTCTGGGACTATTCGCCCCATAGAAGAGTGTACATAAGCGAGAAACACACTCGTCTATGGGGCGAATAGTCCCAGAGCTGAATAGCCCACCAAGGGACTGTGGTTCTACATTGCAAATGAACTCGTTCGACAACTACACTTCATTTACCGTACCAAACAGTGCCTTGATACTTGTATTGTTTGTAACATTGAAGGTTAATAGCATAATATGATAACATTTTCGATTCATTTTACCTGGGCTTGGACAATCTTTCACCGACATTATTTCGTCACCGCTGAGGGCTCTGTCGTACAGCTGCAAGCATGAGACACGGCCTTTCAGCACTCTGTTGTCATGGCCCTGATAACCAACGCGAATATTGTAGTTTGTGCGAAGGGTTTTGATTCCGATATCTTGGACGTCGACGGCTTCGCCGTTGTACCACAATTTCGCCAAGCCTGTGTTGTAGTCATACGACGCTCCGACGTAGTGCCACTCGTTCAAGGTCAGCACGTCGGCAACCAACGTCGTTGGCGTGCTGCCATCCCTGAAGGTGAAGCGACAATGGAGCTCAGTGGTGGCGATTTGCCAAAGGTACACGCCCCAGCTGGCCGGGTAGAAGTGGAAGAGAGGGGCCTCGCTGCTCTCTGGATACACCCACAATAACATGGTTATGGAGTACTCTGTATCCAGCGAACCATCGTTGGATATTTCCATGTATGAACCGGTACTCCCAGTGAAGTAGTAAGCACCGTTGGTCTCTCCATTTGGCCCTGTTGTCAAGGAGACGCCCGTCACACCGCCATCGTTGCCATATTCCGTCGCATCTTTTGCGCCGTAAGCTTCGTTCAACGGCCACAGACCTATCGGATACATGGTCACTGCATTGGGAAAGCGAAAATTGTCAGGGTCATTAGCAATGAAAATAATTTATTAATATCATTTCATATTTTACATATCAGGCCAAACAATATGGTGTCCTCAAACAACAATACAGTTACTGGCCCATGTGACCGACAAACATGGCTTCGTACTTTGCGGGCACTGGTTTTGGAAATAAACTCTCTTCGTCCGGGCAAGCAATATCAATATTTACGTTACCGTCACCGCATAGTGCGACGACAAACATTGGCACTGTGTTTTGAGGCAGAATAACAGGCAAACTAGGAGTGAAATAGTCTAAAAATATGATATTAGTATCATAATTATGAAACAATATTATCAATACAGCCGTTATGGTGTCATGTCAGGATAGAGCCTTGCAGCTCTGATAGTAGAACGTGTAGTGCACAGCTGAACCTGTATGAGTTATATTCGATATCGCAGTCTCCGGTCTTTCCAGGGCGCGTCATATATATCAGACGCGCCGTGGGCAACCATGTCAAGTATAATTCATACACATTAAGTGATTTTATTAAGTATTCCCATGTCAGGGAAGAAAAGAAGCGCAACCCTGATGCAATACCAAAACGGTTGTGTTGATATATTTATATTTCGAGAATTATGATATTGTATTTCTCAGCCTATTTACTCCTAGTTCGTTTGGTAGAATGGGTCTCGCACACATATATTCGAACTCCCAATTTTTAGTTACAATGATCTTTAGGTCTACAATGGTATGGGCTCATTTTGAAACTCTTTTGTGAAAATTTAAAATTTAATTTTCCTCTTGCTGAATCATAGGGATGGCGGCCATTTTGAATTTCAAACGTCGATAAATTTTAGATAATTCGTTTCTTTGGTAGGAAAATTTACATAGTGACCCACAATTTTCGTTCATGATTCGGAAAGAGTCTCAGAGTGGTTGAAAGTTTCATGGAGGAAAATTTGAGCTTGTGTTTAAATCTTAATATTAACGTGTATTTACTTACTACTTTCGCATTGTGGTCCACTGTAGTACGGCGGACATAAGCAGTAGTACTGGGTCGTGTTCAGACAATCCACACGACAACTACCGCCATTCAGGCACGGCGACGAAGCACACGATCCCAGATATTTCTGAAATAGGAAAGAAAATGGAAGAGCGTTACAATATTTACAACTCAGCTTTTTGTTCTTGTCATCACAGAGTCAACTCCAGGAAATGCAAGATCTTTTTGAAAAGTCAACATTGAACAATCACAGTTTAAGGGATCCATCGTTTCGTTCCCTTCATGAGTCGAAACAAATAATCTTCACGAATACTTTCTAAGTCTTGCCGAAAGTGCTCCTCGATGCCAACAATAATTGTAACATGACATAATTCGGTTTTCAATTCAACTTGGACGCCTTCCACAGTTACCAGCATGAGCAGAGACCAACCTGCGTTAGTTACAGTTCAATTATTGCTAGCTTTTCATGTGTTTGAATGTTTTCATTTATTTGTAAGCTAAAGATATTCTACTCCGAAAAATGTTGAAAGGTAGTATGCGCCTTGAAAGTGAAGGACTTAAACTTTTGCTCGAACTTTCCTCGATGAGACTTTCAGCCATTCCCTTGCCAAATCAAGAATTTGGGGTTACCGTACAAAGTTTGGTCCTAGAGAAAACAACTTATAATTACTCGACATCTACCAATATTTGAAATGCAAAATGGCGACCATCCCTGTGTTAACGTTATAGGAAAAATGAAATTGTCGATTTTCGAAAAAAATAAACCAGTGAAAGTTTTTTTTTCTCCAAGAAATTTAAAATGAACCCGCACAAGTGGTAACTTAGAAAAAGATTTTTAAAAGTATGAGTCCAAATATCTGTCCCGAGGCGCATTCAACTTGGACGCCTTCCACAGTTACCAGCTTGAGCAGAGACCAACCTGCGTGCTGCAATTTTCCCACCAAAATTTTAGTCCAACATTTTACCAATTTCCATGAATTTTTCTGTATATTTTTTGATAATTTTGGACCGAATGGACATCATATTCCAGCGGCTACAGTTTTTTAGCAAAATTTTAGCAACAATCCGAAAAAATTGACTTCAAATATTTTATAAAGGCAACAAAAATTGACTATTGCGCTCAAAGGGTTACAGGACCCTATGTTCACACTATCAGCACAGCCTTTATGTGTTGTATCCGGCGTTTATTGTTTCTGGTTGAATTCAAGACTGGACTCTTGCTCTCAAGAATAGCATTGGTTGTGCTAAATGCCTTCTGTTTACAGGACTAATAGTTTTCATTTCAGCATAATATAGGTCAAAGAAGTAAATAAAATTGTTTTTCGATCAAAGATATTTTAAGTATTGCCAAAAGTTGTACCTATTATCCCTCTTAGTGAAGAAGTGAAACTGGTCCTGATAAGGGAAATTAAGTAGGTACACGAACGTCTTGAAGAACGTCTTTACATAAAGTGCACCTTGCGACAGATATTCAGACACTTAAATTTTCTCAACAGTTTTCTAGGCTAGGCTACTGATTATGTAGACTCCTTTTTAAGCTTTGGAGTATGTGAAGATTCCCAAGGCTTATTTTTTTATTCAAACTCGACAACTTAATTCTGACCCCTGTGTTTATACTAGATGAAGCGGCCATTTTGAATTTCAACAATCGGTAAATTCTAGGTAATTTTTATTTCCAAATGCCAAAATTTATCATGCTATGATCGGTGGCATGTATTCTCTGTAATATTTTGATAAAGAATAAAAAACACTCTGTTTCGCGGTACACACAACAATACATATCCAGTTAGGCTATTTGATACGTTCCTGCCGCGACAATTGCAGCACTCATACACAGTCGCCATTAAGGCACCTTGTGAAGTTTTTAAGGAAGTAGGTCGATACGCCTCGAAAGTGAAAGAATAATAAACCTTTGCTCAAACTTTCTTTAAGAATGTTTCAACCATTCTCTTTCAAAATCAAGAATAGAAATCGGGCGTCATCATGCAAATTTTGAAACGAGAGAAACATTGTCAAATAACCCAAGATTTACCGATATTTAAAATTCAAAATGGCCGCCATCCCTGTGTTAACTCTATGGATAAAAATATTGTTTTCGAATTTCGAAAAACTAAGCCTGTGAAAAGTTTTCTTACACCAAGAGCTTTAAAATGAACGCCAACAAGTGGTATATCAGAAAAGTTTTGTAAAAGTTTGAGAGTCCGAATATCTTGCGCGTCCTACATTAGAAGATAAGTACACCAACGATTAAGTACTGTAGCACGTCTCACCTCGTCTAGAACACCAGAATGGAAGTCAGCATAAACATAACCGCCTTGCTGTCCGTAATTGCCCGGTAAACTGAGTTTGTCCTGTGCGTTCAGCTGACAAACTTTTGTAAATTTTCTGTAGTTGATGGACAAACACCAATCCGTCAGCATACACTGGTCGAAACACACATTCTGCGAGGAAACATCTTCGAGTACTAGGAAGTCTCCTTCGTCCAGCTCTCCCATTGCGTATCCAGTGGTTACTTCCCTGTATCCGGACTTGTAACATGGAGTGTCGTAGATAAAACGATGTCCATGGACCTGAAGGGCGGCAGACAGCAAACTCAGAAAGCTACAGAGCACGAGTGGTGTCTTCGACGCCATAGTGGACGAACGAAAGATATGACGCAAATTGAAGAGTGTGTGTTTATACCTTGAATAATGACGAGATACTTCTATGCAGTGTTTGAAAAATCGATAAGAACAAAGCTACGATCGACTCTTTTTTGTCGATCTTTTTCAGAGCTCGGTCGAGACATGCCGAGAGATGCAAAACGTCCAGTGTTTTATAAGTGAGAAAAAAATGAGAAAAGCCTAGGTTACGTTTTAGGGTACGAGAAATGCTATCAAAACACTAGTAAGCTGAGAACGGAGTGAATCCCTGCATTTTAACCGTGTTTTACCATGGTTATACCCTAGCAAATTTATCGAAGAGTTTATATTCAGTGCTTTCTTCCGGTATAATACCAAGGCCCGTTAATCTTATCGACGTTTTGCAGAACAAATCGATATTCTAGACTGACGGATGTACGCATGTGCAACACTGATTGTACCTGCCGTATGAGACGTTCATCATGTTTTCACACGCCTGTACTTAAACATTATGGAAGAAGTTCACATGATAAGTTAGATTAAGGACATCATCCACTAACTTGCTATCTTTTGAAGTCTTTGCAAACCAAAAGGTATAAAGTTTGACAAAATTACTTTTGGATCAGATGACCCGTTCTGCCGATGCAGATATTGCACCAATAGACAACCGATGCACATATTGCACCAATAGACAACTAATGACACATCGACTCGGAAAAATGTGTAAGATTAGCTACTTATGTGTATGTGTACAGGACCTTAAGCGACACAAACGCGCCACACTCAGGCAGAAGGCTCGACTCCCTAAATAAAAAAAATATATATAGCAATGTCCTTACGATGAGAAAATTTGTTATATGGAAAGATAACTCACAATGCCATCGTTCTCATAGTATCGAAAGATGGCACAATCTTAAAGCAACAGCAGATCTTTCGTATGACGCACCCATCCATTTCTTGATTTAAGTTGATACTCAGTATAGTAACCCGTGCATCGTTTCAGTTCAAGGGCAGTTCACTTGGCTTGTCTTGTACAAAGGTACAGTCGAACTTGGCATTAAATGATTTGATGGAAAGATCATTTGAAAAGGGCACGAAAAATCAGATTTTATTTTACAATATTCATCAAACAAAATTTATTGATTCCGGCCGACTTTCCAAATCTGCGGAAGTATTGCTTTTCAAAATGGAAAATCAGTTATCGGACCACTTAGAATATACTAAGCTTTAACTGACTGGGGTGCCATTTCGTCGACAGACTCAATATAATGATGCAATTCATCGGACAAATGAACATCATCGTTTTCGTCCAGATTAAGTGAGAAAAGATTGCTAAAATAATAAACCAATCATGTAAATGGAAACAATTGCTAACTGTGTTGACGACCAATAAAAGGCAAATGACAGACCTATTTTTACATTTATATTTCAGCTAATATAGATTTTTCTTATCTTAAAAAGTACTTTTTATGGAGCGACACATTTCAAGTTCAGGGTTGATTTTTTTCCACATTCCTGCAAGGAATATAGGTCTTTGTTTCGGAGGAAACGACTCAATAGAGCATATTTCTTTTCTTTCACACTGAGTACATTCATTATCAAACCAATAAGGTTGTCTGCGAGTGGCTCTTGAACTGATGTAGTACGCCCTGTCTTTCAAGAGGTTTCGCAATTGGCTTAATTACGACCTTGCTCTCAAACAATGTTAATGTAATCACATACAGCAGTGTATGGATCTATTACAATATTTTCTAGATTTCAGTAATATTTGAAGATTAAAGATAATCAACAAATACTATCTCCCAATCCCAAACAAGATTTACAATGGCATTGTAACAGCTTACAGCGAAAATGTCTTTACTGGTACTATCTGTCGAGATTGAAAGATATGTGAAAATGATCTAATTCTGAGGGTAAAAAAATGGAAAATGAAGAGACAGTCATGAAGACACAACGTATAGCTAGCGCCCTCTTTGGCTGTACAGTAGCTTCTCCACATTGTGAACAATCATCATATGATCATGTGTTTTTCCGTTTCAGATATGCATCTTAAGGTGGAACGAAAGTGTCTCGCGAGGTTTCCCGCTAATATGAAACCTCATTGATCGACTCACTATATCGTTTATCTCTAACAACGGTAGAAACGGTGTGTGACGTAGCCTTCATATCAACATGCAAGAACTGTTTCTGCACTTTGCTACTTATAGTTAAGGTCTTTAGTTTATCATGAATTGATTTAGTTTTCCTATCAAGGTCATAAAACTAAATTTGATAATTTTATAGTTTTGGTTTGTGCCTTTTCTTCAGTCAGTTTTCATGGGAAGGTTTTTATAAAACTAAACAGACGTTGATAACGCCATTCTTAATGTCAAATTTTACACACTGTCATCAAAATATCAGTTAAAATTTCCAGATGCTCTGTCCTTCCCCTAGTTTCATATGTCTGTACATTTTGTCATCTCTCAATCAAATAATGATTCCTTCCGCTTCTTTTTAGTGAAAAGAAAACTGAGGCAAAATTGATTAAAGACAGTTAAGATTTTTGTTCACTTTGAAATCTAAAACCACATTTGCTTTTCCACTGACAACTTTTTTAAATAATTCAGATTGAAAAGAGTATCATCAGTGTTGGTCTTTTGTTTTAATTATTAAATTCTATTGAACTTTGCCAAGTCCTGTCACTATTTTCTGCCTGTTATTATATTTATTGGAGACCAAAAAAGCACTGTATCGCAGGGCCTCAAAACACGGCCAAATCAAGACGATGCAAGTAACTCGTTCATCGGCGCTGAAAACCAGAATCTTGTGTAAATTGAGTGATTCTGTTTCTCACCTTGGCAGTATTTAGGTTGCAGTGGCAGGTAGATCGAGCACGGGATCGATAGATCGAGCAGAAAACGATTGATCTAGCAAACTACCCAACCCACGGGCGCCTGTGCTATTTACCTCGAGAACTTCCAAGACGAACATTAAGAAGTAACGAAATGTACAATAAATATCCCAGTGTATCTATTATGTTTTTAATGGGAATCATACACAACTTTTTCTTGGCCGAATTAAGTCAAAATTTACGCGCAAGCGCAGATTCCGGTGCAACATCACGTCCGTCTGCCGCACGAACACATGTGACTTTAAAGTGAGATGCTTTCATTTACTTTCCACATCTAAAAATAACAGGTTTACAGACGCAATATCATTAAATATGTAAATGTAGGCACACAGGTGTTTTGCAGACAAGGGCTTTGTACACGAGCAGTGTTTAAGAATAGGTATACTTTGGCACAACTTAACGACTCTATTTATAACTTTTTTTGTAACATCACATGTCAGATACCTCTGTACACTTTTAACATCGGAATCATAAAAGTAAAAATCATACAAGCAAAAACCAATAAGAATACTAAATATTGGGTTAATCGTATTCAAATGAAGCCAGAAACATGGTCCTTCTTACACTAACTGCACGGTCAATTACTGACATATATACGGACCATGCATGGGGGTCATTTTGCTGTAACTCTTGATGTGTTTTCCATGAGATACAGCTTTTTGGTTCTATTCCCAACTAATACCAAAATGCCCGTTGTTCATCTAGCCAATATTTCTCGTATGTGTGTAATATATTATACCATGAAAGTAAATTCTAGTCCGGATCAGAAAGGATTGTACAACTACGAGCCATGTTGTGTGTGCTTGTGTTTTCTCCTTGTCTTGTTTGTAGAAATATAGTTAGATT
>LD373079.1:0-36871 GCA_001465055.1 Ptychodera flava
TTCTTTTATTGAGTGTGGAACATTCTGGATGGCGGATGATAATAAATTTTTCTGTTATATATATATATATATATATATATATATATATATATATATATATATATATATATATATATATATATATATATATTAAAAACGAATTATACTTTATTGGCAACACACACAACACACATGTATGCATACATATACATAAATACACATAAACATACGCGTTTACGGCCGGTCCCATACGGTGCAGTGTTTTCATGTTGTCTACGCTGCTGAAGATTCTAATAACGTCCCGGTTAACAGTGCATCATGAAGCTACCTGTTGACGAGTTTAAGTATCTAGGTGGTGAACTACATCGTTTACAACCGTAAATGAGCCACAAAAATCCAACAGCACTGAGAATCCTCGCGACAGACAAGATGCATATATCATATTTCCGATTTGTACAGTCAGTGAGATTCACAGGTCATGATCGTGTGTGGTGGTACAGGTGCGGGTTTCGGATACAATGTAAGATACTAGAGAAAGTCAACTTTCGTTTAGGTCGTTAAAAGAAGTTTATTTCTAGGCAAGTCAGTAACGAAAATATACGAGCAGACGATGTAAATACCTTTGATGTTTTATTCGTACAGCAATAAAATCACGAACGAGTTACGACGCTACAGCCTGCAGTGTACTCACTTCATGTTTTCCCTGATCCATTTATGATGCATGATGTGTTCGCATTTTGACTCGTTGCTGCGCAACTCGTCAAAATACGGAGACATTACTCGAATACGACGCGGTATCGCCCAAACTTCGTTTAATAACCCCTTAATATGAATGAATACACTTAATATACACACACACACACACACACACACACACACATATATATATATATATATATATATATATATATATATATATATATATATATATATATATATATACAACATTATATATTCCTCTCTTGATAATTTTTTATCTCTTAAGCGTGATTGTGTAATGTTCTTACATTTGGAGCCTCGTAACACAAATATTAGAAAACACAGTTATACTGAATTTCAAATCGAGATGCCAAGAGGCTTAGACGGGTATAGGATAAATGTGCACTTTAACTTACAAAGCAACGTGGGGAGTCCATATCCTCACAGGTTGCGAAATCTTTATACTTGGTTTCACAATCCTTGGAATCACATTGATAGCACTGCAAGGCAGAACTAAATGTGCTGGCAAAACCTGTAAATGAAATATAATAATTTACAAATTTACCCACTTTACGACATCACAATGCAAAATTTTAGATGATATCGTATGTTAGCTTATAGTAATTTGGTGCCCTCTGTGCATCTTTCATTAAATTAATTTTATATTACAGTAAAAAATTTCAATTAGTAAGTCGTAAAACATATCAAAAGTATTTTCAATAAAAAATTAATATCTGAATAATATTTCCCTATATAACCGGTAGAAATTAATACGTAAGAAACAAAATAATGAACGGACTTCATACCGTAAAAACTGTTCCCTAGTAATAAACTTCATTATTGTACATCTATCATCACGAACAATAGAATTTTGCGTCCGCTAAGGGAACGAGCACAATTAATGGAGGGGGAGGGGCTGGAAGAGAAAATATGTGGTGCATATATTTTTACAGCCCCCTTAAAGTGTATGTCCCGCATAAATTCAAAGTTAAGTTTGCTTAAAATGAGCCATGCTATATGATTTTGCCATTTCTACTTTATCAAATAAAGGCATCACCCCAAGCAAACGACGCTGTTAAATATTATAAAAATGCAATATGTTGTGCGACTTTGAAATTGGCTGCCATTCGGGTCGTTTCGGAATTCGCGGGCATTGCAACCGGAAATGACGTAACTAATAGAACGTATGAGTGAATGTGTTCACCTCGGCCATAGCGAATGCTTACCGCTGTGGCTTCAACGTGGTGAGAAGTTACGCTTTTGGTGGCTGAAGTAACCGCAGCCATTGCCAGTTTCTTGCATGTTAGGATGCCGTATTAGCTGCATTTGCCAAAATTACAAGAAAGGGTCGGAAAAGAGGCATTCAGACAAGCATTTTCTGCGGTGCACATTTTCGAGTACCGTGACTTCGCGTCGAATAAACACGGTTCGTTAGCCAGATGTACGGTAAGATAGACTTTAATTCCTGGAGCTACTACATCGATTATGTGATCGCAATGGCGTACCAGTACGACTATTGTCACCAGAAAGCGTTCGAGTGTATAATCCTCAACTGTGGACACGAGTGAGAACAGCAGCAAGACTGCGACAGGTTGCCCAAAACATGTCAAGGGGATGCGGGGGCCCGAGGAGAAGTATGGCCTTGTTTACATCCACCAGGACTGAACGCCGATTCAGCTGCTTTACGAAAGTGATTGTAAATAAATAAATAAATACAAGTACTACATCTCATGTATGTGTAAATCTATAATAAGTAACGTTAGGAGATATCTAATTTTATATTCCTAAAAAGTTTACGTAGTGATTGACTGACTCTTTGCGAGACTGAACGATAGGTTGATAATACAGCACGGCGCTGCCAGTAACAGTGACACAACGTGTAGCAAAGAAGTTTCATACTGTTGACGAAGCAGTCGCATTGTCGTCATTTGTTCCCTTCTGCTCGACTAAGTCTCCCCTAAAATATTTTAGCTTCTTTGAGAATTTCGTAGTCATGAAACAATGAACTCTGTGCTTTATATCGGTGACACTAAATCAAGAAAAAACCTGCGGAAGCGTAGCTGATCACTCCGTCACAGAAATGGCCGGCTGAGCCGCCCGGCCTCGGGTGCCAGTGTGCCCGATATTTACATCATGTCAATTTTAATTTATCTCTTCCCGAGAATTTGGCTGACATGTCTTCACGGTCACATATTTTTAAAAGTGCCAATGTTCATGTGAGGTTTTATAACGCCAAACTGAAGATTTTGCGGCGAGAATACTACTATTGTGTTTATGCTAACATGACCCTTAAGCCTGTTGCTCTTCCAGCTGTTGATAGGAAAGATGTGTGTTATAATAAACGGTGGACAATTTTCAACTTGATCTCCACTACATTTATCTACAAGCGTCATGGTGTAATTCAAATTTTTATATACAGATTTTGAACGAGGCAATTTGTGTTGAGAAGTAATAATAAGGTGGGATGGCAACTCCAGACTTTTATTCATATTTTGGTAGCTTGCGGTTGTGTGTACGGTAGTGCACTGGTGTGTTTGACAGTGGTCACGGTGGGCTTGTCACAGACGCGACGGTCAACAAGAGTGCCGCTCTTGTTCTCGTTTAGGTTAAGGTCCCGACTGTTAAAATTTGCAGGCCTGTAAATTCTGAACAGCTTTGTCATATCTTCTGTGACGATGACATTCTCAGTTGCACTGCTTTCACTTATGAAATTATCACTATCTCCATAGTCAATGCACGAACGCACTATCACATGTTCTATTAATGACATCACAGCTACGTACGCCAAAACGGGGCGAGCTCGGCAATTTCCGGAAAATGTCGCCATGATCGAAGTCGAAAAGTGCAACTTTTCTCGTGTTTTCGTCGAAATAACATAATATAACCGTCTAAAAACCGCTCAAATAAGCTTCAGTTTGTGTGTAAATGTTTGTTTTATTAATACCAATTTCATTGACGACCAGAACTAGAGTATACGCCTCAAGTCAAACCAAAAAGCCTCAAAATGTGGCGGGACTCACACTTTAACACCAGTAAAAATTATAGTGGCCCCCATCACCGGCAACAAAATTTTTGTGCCCCCCCCCCCCCTGTGTTAACTATACTATCAAATCCACACATTTTCTAATGAAACTGATCTATATATGTGTGTGTCGGATGTTGACAACTGTGATTTCAAAAATGTGGGCTAATCACTTCTCCCCATTATTTTTCTAAGGAGATTGGTGACTGATTTGCATAACAATGATAATTGTTATGATAAAAAGTTTGTATTATTTACCAAAAATTACAGAGCGGTGGCTGCCACTCTGTATTGCTCTGGGGAAAATACCGGGCTATTACATGTACAAAACTATTCATTTTGTACATATTGTGCATACAGAATGGACTGGAAATGGTTGATGTCACTGCTCCCTTTACAGGGACTGTGACTATATCTTTTGAACAATTTTCAGTGTGTTTTTCTTTTTTAAATTTAAATTTCTTTTTCAACTCCTTAAAACATTGCTTAAATACCCAGCGTTCAGCTTGTTATTACAATGTGTGCAAATTGTTCTGATTTAAATATTGTGACTTTTAATCTAGACTATCAAGAACATGTATAGTATGCTGTCACTATGCTGAACACTGGACAATGCCACATATTTTAGAGAGTTGAACAATAACTGTCAATTTATACCGAGACTTAATACCAGGGAAATTAAGAAATTTAGCTCCTGTACCTTTAACCAGCACTATATAAGAATGTTCAGTTATTATGCTCTGTGTTGTGTGTTTAGTTTGAATACCCTGAAAACGAAAGACATTTGGAGGACATTTTTGACAGATTCCTGCACAACCCTAAAGATTAGTGTTTTTATGAGCAAAATTCCATGTAACTTCCGCCTTCAGTTTAATATAGTTTTGAATTAACCCTTTACTCAAAAGTCATCCGAACAAATGGTCACACAGGGGTCATGTACATATTACCCATGGTATATAGAATGAATGCATTGTCTTTAAAATTTCCAAAGTATGATACAGCAAAGAGTAAGAATTTTAGGACAATTTTGTCACTGAGAAGACTGAACTGAACTGCATAATTACTTTTGAGTCTGTTTGCTGGTATGCATGTTTAGCATTTCATATACCGGTATGTCTATGCTTTACTTCAACCACAGAGTAAGATAGACAGAGTAGCAACACTTGCATGCCTTTTGTTCCATGGTCGTCTCGGTAAACTATTGGCTTTTCATATTAAAATGAGCTCCAAAGGTGTTAAACGTTTTGAAGGCTTTGTTTGTGGTTGATGATTACACGAGATTATGCGAAAAATACGATGAGATGGCATCGTACTGCCAGTCGCGTAGCAACCATAGTTACTTTGTGAGCTCTCAGGCCAGAAACACTGCTTCACGCCAATCAAAACATAACACGGCAGCAGTTTCATAAACATGTCCTTCCTTGACCCACGTGTAAAAGAGGGTACGACTGACCGTAAACCATTGAGTAAAACCAGACAGTATCGATAAAACACTTTCAAATTTGGTTCAAACACACTCATTATATATTCATAAAAATATGAGAGGAATTTTTAAAACGGTAAAACTCGTATTTTCCTGAAGCTCAAAACACTCCCGTTTTCGCCAGCACGTCAATTCTGCTCAACACCACACGACAACAACAACACAAACTTTGCCGAACATACTTTCGCTTAACAATTGGCGAAAATCCGAAAACTACCGAAGGATTCATGGTCGGCACTCTTCGGAAAAGAGAGGCGAGAGCAACCTGAGGCGAGGCGAACATGGATGGGTTACGTAACCGCTTCACGCCTTAAACAATTCCCGTTGCCACTCTATCTATCTTTCTCTATGCTTCAACTGAGTATCTGTATGATGTTTTCAGATGTTGGGGAAAAATTTATAACATGACCATTGTGATTTCAATGCACTTTCCACAACCCAGTGTCTGCCTTTCTATGACTACCAAAGATAATAAATGTTACTCCACTGTAATGACAGTTTGCCATAGGAAGAGTCCTTCATGGGCTAACTATAAAAGACCAATCAATGCCATTTTTCCTGTGTGTCCACTACGTATTCTAGTTCTTCCTATAGCATGATGAAATAACCAGTTTCAACCTAGCCTCTGTATCATTACCAACCATTATTATTGTTGACAAATGAAGTCAATTTTCAATAATAATATTACTCATTTTACACATAACAACTGCATTGTGAGGTTTAAGACTTGGTATTTCATCATGCTACAAAAAGTTTAACAAGGAACTCCAGCTTCAACAAGGAACAAAAATGCTGAAAAATATCTCTGTCTGTCATGGTGTAAAAATTTTGGTGGGCCACCCCTTACCTTCCCTGGAATTTTCATGGCCCACCCCAAGAACACTCATTTTTTTTTCGTGGCCCCTTATTTTCTCTTCCGCCCCCCTGCCGTTACTTTTGCTCGGTCCCTAAAAGGCCGTACGGAACGCCCGTTCCATAACACGAACGGTTTCCAGGCGCCCCATCCCCAGCGGTTGTATCTGCGCGTTCACTGTTAAACGATTTCAAGGGACTCATTGGACGAGAGCCAGAGTGTCTCGCGCGCGCTCTGTACGTACGTGTTTCAGTGCACACACTATCCAGAAGTTGCAGAAGCGCGTCCAAGATAGCATTCCGCACTTTCGCTATAAATCAGGAGAAAAATTATTGACATTGCACGAAAACGGTCACTTCTCTGACAATTTGATGCCCCAGTCAGGAATGTAAGATATATAATAATAAGTTTATTACGAAAACATCGCAAAGGATATGCACTCGGACATTGGCGACGCGCATCGCCCTTCGCTTTAATTGCGTCGGTCGATATACTGCGCCAATGTCCCCGTTCATCCTTTGAGGTATTTTCGTAATAACCTCATAATATTTAAACCACTGTTGCGCAGAAGTTCCTTAACATAGTAAATCTCAACTTGTTTGCAAATAATTAAAAATTAGTACAGAACGTGTGTTATGGTCAATAATTTACATACATTGCTGTATTTCACCAGTGTATGTCAGCCATTCATTACATACATATTATACGAGGCGTCAAATGTCAAAAGAAATAAATTAAGAAATTTTATATATATATATATATATATATATATATAATATATATATATATATATATATATATATATATATATATATATATATACACACACAATTAATATGAGAACACATCAAGTATGTTTGGTACCTATTACTCGAGTTTCACGCATACACGCGATCGTCTGATAAGTAGATTTTATTGTGTAATTTGCTTCAGGTGCTTACATATAAGTATCAAGTTGGGTCAAACCATTTGGTGTTGTAGGTTGGATTGAAATTTGACAAGTAAAATTTGTTTTCGTGTCGGCACTTGGAGACAAACTCGGAACGCTTGTTTAAAAGGCTAGATTTATCTGCATTGATTATGAATAGCTTCTCTGTAAGGTAAAAATGATTTGGCCCAACACCGTATGGTTTGACCCAACTTTATACTTATATGTAAGCACTTGAAGCAAATTTAACACAATAAGATTTACCTATCTGACGACCGCGTGTATGTGTGAAACTCGAGTAATAGGTACCAAACATACTTGATGTGTTCTCATATTTATTGTAATATTGCTCTGCATCCCTGCATCGAGCACTTTACCTCTGAAAAGATACAAACAAGTTTTGATATATATATATATATATATATATATATATATATATATATATATATATATATATATATATATATACATATATATATATATGTATATAAAGACACATAGATACATACATACATACATACATACATACATACATACATACATACATACATACATACATACGAGATCTTTTGACTTATACTTTAAGGAAATTGGTCAGTGCAATAAGGTTGTCTTTTATGAGCGAATGTACGTATGTATGTACATACATATTCTGCCTTAATATGAAATCATTCAATCCCGTTCTTCCTTTCATTCACAACTATTTACTTTACGTCGATAATTATAATTTTAGTACTGATATCAAAAAATATCGTATTACCAACATCTTTAAGAACGTCTGTTTCATGGGCAAAGATACGGGCCATAAGTCACGATATTGTCTTCCATAACTTACCCAATATCAGTATAAGTAAAACCACTCCAAACATAGCGATCTCGCTTCCTAATTTCTTCATTGTTTGATCTGAAAAGAATTACATGAGAGATAATATGTGACATTATTCCCATGCCATTAACTGCATCTCTCTGACTCTGTCTGTGTGTCTGTCTGCCTCTGTTTGTTTGTTTGTCTGTCTGTCTATCCGTCTATCTTTCTGCCCCTCTCTCTCTCTCGTGACAAGAGGGCATAAGGTAATAATCGAAAGTCCTTAAGAATTTGATTTGTTGAATATTACCTCGTTCATGTGCCATCATTATCGTCTCTATCTGAAGAAACAATTATAGTTTGAGACGAGTATTCATAGCAACGTAATCTCCAACTGTAAAAGCTGTAATACTCCAAAAGCGTGAGGGTTCTATCGTCAAGATACATTGCTCCAACAAGTAATTAGATCGCTCTCACCGAGCATTTTATTTCAAGAGAATTAGTGACTGTCACTCAATAAAATGAAAAATCTACGCTTCTAAAATTCCACAATACTGCTTTAAGGCAAAGCATGCTTGTCTTTGATTACTTTCTGGCTAACAAAACAACAATTAAAGATCATTAAAACATATTTAAAGTGTTACGTTTCACTGAGATTCAGCAAATGCGGAAAAGCTCAAACGGAGAAGTAGAGATAGCGATTAAATTCATTGCAACGAACAGGGCAATTGCATACATATTTGTCAAGGGCAAGTTTAGTGTACAAATGTTTGTTCGTTAGTGTTGAAGAGTGCTCAACATTGTTTCAATTTGTATACCTTTATAACTGCAAGAAGGAATATAATTTAAATGGGAATCCTTTTGTTGCCACCAATGTCATATACAAATGTCATTCTCGAACTAATGTACATCACAGGCCCCTCTGAACATGCTTTACATATGAATTTTCTTTACGTCAGATTACTTTTAGACATCATCCCTATCACACATGCACTAATTTACCCTTAAGGCTTAATGTGGTTTTGTTGGGCGGTACTTTGGATGCGTTACAAATGGATATTACAAGAGTAATCATTTAGATTTGCGAGTCTGGAGATGACTACAGTTATCAACGAACTTAACCAACACCAAAGTGACGTGTAATCGTATGAAGAGAAGAAGTTTCATTTGTCGGCAGTAATGAACAGCTTCGCCTAATCAAATTTATCGCACTTCAATGCATGCAATATAGTGTTCATAATAACCTATTTTGAATGTTCTATCGTGACTTAGCAATTTTGTCAACGATGAGAGTTCCACATTCCCTACTATAAAGAACTACGATAGCTATGAACCAAATAATATACTGACTATTCTCCTATTAATATTATACTATAACAAGAACATCTGCTTTAAATTTTGATTAGCTTTACCCATTTTGTCTCTTAAAATTAGAATGTCACGGAGTCAAGTGGAGTGTCTAGATTAAAAATTCAGTTAATACTATTAAATTATAAATGGGCGTTCTAGATTTCACAGGAACTCTACCAATTGATGAACTTCTATATTACACAAGGGGAAATACTTCCGATCCAGATGTCACAAAGATTAAACAAAACCCTCGCCTCGTATTAGGTTGTTGTTAAAGCCAATTAAGCATTAATTGTACATGCAAAGCAACATTCATTAATACTAGGCTCGGCTCATACTTTCCAACTGGAATGTAAAACAGCAGTAACGAGATAGCAGATAACTGAGTTTTGGATAATCATTTTCAACATACAATCTGTATGTCAATTTTAGACTTCACATAGACAAATTATCAACAGCCTTGCCCGACTTTAGTTAAAGTCCTGTTGCTAAAAACAACTCAAAGTCCGCCTGATGCTTATGGGAGGAAAGTTCATAAAAATGGAGTTTTGTCTGTCATCAATCATGTAACATTTCAACCAGCTGCATTGAAGTATCAGTCTTTGACTTTGCAATAAATCATTTTGCGAGCCCTAATAATAAATCACATTACTAAATTTCAGCAATCACGACGATATCATCCTATATTTCCTAAGATTTCAAGAATGGCCAGTTGCACTCTGACTTGGTTGTACCTCTTGCGAATGGCAGTGCATGCGAGAACTGTTATCGACAGTCGGCCTTCACACAAATGTAACTAAATTTGTAAAGTAGGAGAAACTTCGTGGATGGTTATGGATGTCTTTACACTTATAACACGATCACTCACCTTGCAATGAAGGCTGACTGTGGTGGGTGTTCCTAATCTATAGGACAAATTAGATTATTTGGCTGTATTAATGATTGAAAACTTTTCGTCTTACCTATCCGAATGGTTAAGTACCTCTGATACTAATTAATTATTACATCGAATCCTTGCTCTGAGGAAACTACCCTGATTATTGGCCGTTTTCAAAATGTTTACATGAATTAAGATAAAACCACTCCCAATCATCGGTTTTGCCCATGTATGGATATCAGATGTGAACCGAGTTAACGACAACTATGCAAAATACTTTTAATGTTTTATTAGTTAGCATATGCGGAAGGATATCGCATGCAGGGTTGGTTTGAGTCACAGTGCTAAAACGCAATACTGTACAGACTTTGGTCGATAAGAAAATAAGATCAGTGTCGAACGTACCACCATATATTTCGCCTTTGTTCTGCAAAATAATTACAATCATACCCATCCATAATACAATTACACTAGGTCAAAATTGTTGTACACAGTTAACTGTTATAAACATAGACACAAAGCAGCTCAGAACAGACAGCAAAGTACCGGTACACGCACAAAAGTCAATTCGTGAAGGAAAGATAAATGGACATCTTGCAAAGACCAAGAAATGTTTCGAAAATAGTAAGCGCATCCTGACCTACATGTTGCATTCGCCATATATCAATCTCTAAGTCAAATAGGTAGTGGTCACTAACTAAGAACCAATGTCACTGATGCCATCTGCGATCATTTGTCGAGGAGAGATATCATACTTATCTACAAGCTTGTGGTGAATGTCAAAAAGCGTTTTAATGTTCAGATGCTTAATTCTCTGGTGTAACCTTGATTTAGAAGTTTGCAAGACAGATGACTATTTCTCTCTGCAAAATCACCATATGAACTTCTCTGTAGCCGTGAGAGGTCATGGAAAAGACTAAAAAGAATATTTAAACAGTTGCAAGACCAAAAGGAGTCTGGCAACCCCCCCTAACCACACACACTCATGTAGCACAATACTTTGTTTTAAATTATGCGTGTTGCACACATATTCCCTTCTGCATTGTGTACACTGAAATCATCATGATACATATCATAGCGGAGCAATTTTGCCCCTCAGTTTTTATATATCTTAATGTGTCTAGGATTTCAAATTCTTTCTCCTGGTTCAAAAGAAAACAATTCGTCTGATACTAAATGAAACAAATAAGGGCGATGAGTTGACCTTACGCGTTTATTAATAGGTAAGGACAGGCAAAAAGCAAAACAATAATTATCTCTCTGCTCTTTTTTATCATAAGACTGTTTGACTAGAGTTGATTGCTGGCATACACGAGAAAACGGTTTGCCGAATCAATCGATATACATATTTTTTGCATAAAGAATAATGAATAAAAAACTAAAAACATGTCTTTACTCATAAATTAGGTTGAGAGTAGAAAGTTCATCACAGAGTAGTGCAAAAATCTAAGAAGAGAAAGCAAACAATAGACAACACTCTGTAAAATGTTGGAAGCTGCAAAATCGAAAATCAGCTTGTTGAATGCAGGCAAACGCAATTGCTTTCCCTAGGCTATAACTGACAACTTCAAAAACCAAAATATTCATAGGAAATGCAATCCGTTTCAAGAAACAAACGCAAGTTAGCTACAAACATTAATTTTGTTGTTATCTCAACAAACCCCGGCATATGTTGAAATACAAGCGCTAGACGACAGCTTGAGATTTATTCCACCTGCAAAATATCAAAATAACTAGGGCCTAAGTCAAAGATGGATTGATTTTGAAACTGCAACTATCGTTGTCTTGAGTCAGATCACCATATAAACGATTGAAGCCCTTCCTTTAGAGTAACAATGACAACCACAAAGCCTAAAACAAGGGGACGGAAAAGAAATCGAGCCACTTATGAGTCGACTATGCTGCGGCTTCGACACAGCAAATAACTAGTACAGGTGACCTATGTGATAATAGGCGTCGTATCAGCATATTCCTATGTCACGCCACCACAACTACCTCTACATCGCATTAATCAAGTTTTATATACTTCACTCTGTGCTTTAGTGAAACATTCGTAGGACCTTAAAGAAAAGCTAATATTGCTACCAATTATTGACTACACTTTATCATATATTACTAAATTATACCAGTTATCGGAGAAACACTAGAGAGGTGCAATGTTTTGTACACGTTGATCTTTCCCATACAACAGCAGACCAGTTGAAACAAAGTTATAAGTGATGTATCTTACCTTTCTTATCTTGCTCTTGAGAGTGTACACTGTGCTTCGCAACACTGACGTGAAACCAGTGTGCGTGCGAGGGGAAGTTTTCGCGCTATTTAATGTAAAGAGTACCACTCCAAAAATGCAAATTTCAAAAGATCTTCGAATGCGATTGGTTCAGCCCGTCTTTACGTGTGTCGTTAAATCCGTTTTACAGATCCACAAAATTTTTTTTAGTCCCCACGGACACCGTCCGGGAGGACTTATAGGTTTGGTCATGTCCGTGCGTCCATCCGTCCGTGCGTGCGTCCGTGCGTGCGTCCGTTCACCAACATATCTCAGAGATGCCTGTAGCGATTTCATTCAAACTTGGTACAAGGATTACTTCATATGTTATACATATGCACGTCCATTTTTTTGTGATACGATCCAATATGGCCGCCATACGGCCATTTTATTACGATTTTTCCATGCACAGAACCATAACTCAGACATGTTTCAACCGATTTTATTCAAAATTAGAACAAGGACATTGACCTATGTCATACATATGCACGTCAATTTGCTTCATGATATTATTATTATTATTATTAGACTTTATTTAAACTCGATAGACTGTTGAGCCTGAGGCTCTTCTCACACAGAGTCGAGTATAACAACATTTACAATATTTACATTAAAAAAATATATATGATCCAATATGGCTGCCGTATGGCCATATTGTTACGATTTTTTCCTGTACGGAGCCATAACTCAGGCACATCTCAACCGATTTTATTCAAAGTTGGTACAAGGACATTGACCTATGTCATACATATGCACGTCAATTTGTTTCACGATAAGATCCAATATTGCCGCATGGCGGCCATTTTGTTACAATTCTTTCATGTTCCAGCCATAACTCAGGCACGTCTCAACCGAATTTATTCAAAGTTGGAATTTATTCAAAGGACATTGACCTGTGTTATGCATATGCACATTGCTTTGTTTTACGATAAGATTGAAAATGGCTGCATGGTGACCATTTTGTTACGATTTTTTCATGTCCGGAACCATGACTCAGACATGTATCAAGTGAATTTATTCAAAGTTGGTACAAGGACATTGACTTATGTTATACATATGTACGTCGATTTGTTTCACGATATGATCCATTTTGGCCACATGGTGGCAATTTTGTTATGTTTTTTCATGTAGAGAGCCATAAGTCTGGCAATTCTCAACTGATTTTATTCAAAGTTGGTACATGGACATTGACTTATGCTATACATACGCATGTCGATTTTTTAGACAGAAAGATCAAATAGTGCTGCGTGGCGGCGCTGTCGTTACGATTTTCTCATGTACAGAGCCATAACTCAGACATTTCCACCAGTATCATTCAAAGTTGGTACAAGAACAGAATATCTTGGTTTGCGAAATAAATGACCCCAAGCCACAAAGAATATTCCTGTAGGCGTTTCTCTCCGTCTTTTAGCGTACTTTAACTTTGGGCTTTTATTGTTGAATATTTAATGAGCAAAAAATTTACTGCACCTTCACTCCTATCTGTGCATGACGGGTTCATGAAAATATCAATTTTAAGTTTTGTACGTGATAAATACGCTCCATGACTAACCCGTACTGTATGCTCTAGGGAACACTTGCATTTTCAGTTTTTTCTGAAAGTTTCCATGTTTGGGGATTCTCTGATATCGAGTGGTAGTACTTTCCATAGTTTAGTTGTAGTGTATGAAAGTGCACGGCCACTATAGGTGATGGTTTTGGAAGTTGTACATGTTAAAAGTTTTTGGTTGATGAACGGAGTGTATGAGTTGGAATATAGGACTGGAGTAGATTACTGATGTACGCAGAAGTCTGGTTGTGAATATCCTTGAAATTTAACAGAGAATTTTGTAATAGTTCCTGAAAAGAACTGGTAACTAATGAAGATGGGTGAGAAAAGGGGTGATCGGCGTAAATTTTCGGTCAGTAAACAATTTAGTATGAGCGGGTACTTTAAACTTTAAAGTAAACACACATTAAATCCACAATATGAGTTGACACCAATGCCAGCTGAAGATCTTAAAAACCTATGAAATATTTGTGAAACTTCCTGAAATTTATGGTTGCAGACAGCAATAGAGTAGAACTCAATAATGTTGCATCGCGTTGTTTTATACATTGAAGTGAACCAAACTCTATAGTTTTGTTCTTAATTTGATTCATCTTATTTTACATAGCTTCCTCGTCACTTTACGGTTCTAGTTTATAGTATATATTTAAGTTCATGCATGTTCTTGTCATAACAAATTTGTTCGCGAAAACTTTCAGAGTTCGAGAGTTCATCGTTTAAATATTAATAAATCAATGTGTTGTTTATGGCTCTTTAAACCATTGAATGCAACCAGTAAGAATATTAAAGTCAGAGGTTAACCACTTGGAGCATGTCACGAATAACCAAGTAACAAGTCATCGTCGATGGCACAGTCCCTACTTGTCAATGCGTACTTTGACTACAGATTCTCAAAGAGGATAGAGTCCCGTTCATTTATTGCGATACAGATGGGGCTTAATGGCCAAGAATGAGTTTGTAGTACCTTAATGGTTCAACTTTTGAATTAAACAAGTGATATCTGAAGACAATATTGATGGCAAATTATGCAATAGTAATGGCAGCAACAGTCATACAAAACCAAATACCTCAGTGGAATTGGGTGGTTCAACGTGCCACATTCTATCATGTATTAAAGCCTTATTTAAAATTATGACCACAGCACAAGCAGTGTCCGATAACTTGCTTTTAATATACAAAGGAAACATTGATACTTATAAGCTCGGCGTTGCTGATAGCAGAGCTAAACAAAACGTAGCCATGCATTTTATGGGACAATAGCAAATGTCAAGACAATTTTGCTTGATTTTGAGTTGTAGCATTTTGACAGAGTTGGCCTTTTTACCTCATTTGAATGTTTTTGATACAAACATGTTTGTTTGAACATGTTCACATGTTCAGCCTTCATCTACACATCAAATATTGCGACAGTAGAAAGCTAATGTGGGGTGACTCAGGGTGAACAATATGCCTCTTTGATGGACATTGGTAAACATATTGGATCATATATTGAAACAAATCAATCTTCACATGTATGACATAGATTAATGTTCTTGTACCAACTTTAAATGCTGGTAGTTGAGTCATGTCTGAGTTATGCCTCCGAACATAAAAAAAGAATTCTTACAAAATAGCCACAAGGTAGCCATATTGGATTGTATCATGAAACAAAAATTGATGTTCATATGTTATTACATTGGTCAACGTCCTTGTACCAACTTTGAATAAAATTGGTTAAGACGTGTCTGAGTTATGGCTCCGGACATGAAAAAAATCGTTATGTAATGGCTGCCAGGCAACCATATTGGATCAAATTGTGAAACAAATCGACGTGCATATGTATGACATGGGTCAATGTCCTTGTACCAACTTTGAATGATATTGGTTGAAATATGTCTGAGTTATGGCTCCAGACACGCAAACATCATTATAAAATGGCGGTCAGGCAGTCACATTGGCTCGTGTCATGAAACAAATCGACATGCATATGTATCACATAGATCAATATCCTTTTACCAACTTTGAATGACATTGGTTGAAATATGTCTAAGTTACGGGTCTTGACTTGAAAAAATCATAACAAAATGGCCGTCAAGCAGACAAATTGCATAGTATTATGAAACCAATTGACGTGCATATGTATGACATAGGTCAATGTTCTTGTACCAACTTTAAATTAAATTGGTTTAGACACGTCTGAGTAATGGCTCCAGACATGAAAAATCGCTGCCTTATGGTAATTTGATTTCGAGACTATTTAACTATTGTATATGTTACATATATATACGTATTCTTGAGATGTTACTTTAGTCATTATCAGGTCACATACAAATGACAACAATTACCTGTTAATCTCCATGTGAAAGAAATCTTAAAATATAAATTTAGTTCTAAATAGTCATGTACACAGATAGCCCTGGACTTTGACCTACGTTGAAACAAAATGTTTCAATTATGTATGTAAAGTGGGATTTAATATAACAGGGCGTATTTTGCTCAAAACTACCTTTTACCATTACAGGCATTTGTAAGTTGAATGAGAAAGAAGTGAAAATATAGGCAAATTTATGCAAATCACCAAATATCCTGACTCTTAATATCTCCTACGTTCACAATCTAAAAAACTTAACAAGACGACAATTTTATGTCGTAGTAATGTTTTCATATTTTAATTAAGAGTCATTGCAAGTTTGCCTATTGTGACTTAAATCACGTTTTTGAGTGTCAGACCGTCAATCGCTGACATTTCAGAATGAGAAGACAGAACGCAAAACAAAATTGTCCTTTGTTTTACATACTTAAGCTTTAAATGAAATTTCATACCAGATGTGAACTGAATGTGCTCACTTGCTTTAAAATAGGTTCATTACATAATAGTATACTTCACAGAAAAATCATATATCTTTCACATCATTATATATAGCAGGTTTCATCAACTTTAGCACAGTACATTCGGAGTTAAATCACTAATTGCAAACCATGGCATTTAATATGCAGATTAGCCGTTTAATAATTTGACACTGCTCAATATTTAATCGGACAATTCGATATCTATCAGATCAACATCTGTACCAAGTTTCATCAAATTTAGTGATGTAATTTCGAAGTTATATCACTAATTACAAAAATCGTTAAAAATGAAAGAATGGTGACTCCATGCGGCAATACAGAACTCTGCGATCCTATCGACTGTTCCATGCAGCCTTCGTACAAATCATAAAACAATCAAACTAGATTTTGAATGTAATAAAGGGAAAGCGGCTCCCCACATCGCCTACACTATTTTTATGTTCTCTGTTTTCATGTTTGATTTTTTGTGTTCGGCTATTGGTGTAGATATAAGCCATGGCTAGACGTAGCCGTAATCGGACTGTCGAATGACAGTGTGATCATTTGACGCTACGTTTCGAAACCAAATATTTTTGTCATACATAACAATCTATAGATCGGGTATGATATTGATACTAGACAACACAGGAAAGACTTACTTTGTGTCGTGGCACGACAGATTTGCGAAATTGCCGATATTTTACCTCAGGCTGGGACTCTAGTAATCTATACTAGACAATTCCAAAATGACTTTGCCTTGCGTCTAGACACACCCGATCTGTGAAATCACAGAAATTTACTCCATCTTTATCGGCAATTGGCACTCTAATATCGATACTAGAATGACTTGCTTTGTGTCTCCGGCACGTCTGGTCTATATAAAATTGCCGATAAATATTCGGAACTTTAATATCGATACTAGTTGATTCTAGACTGTCATATCGCGGGTAAATATCCAATAATATATATGAGATTTTACCATCTCACAGATCTTGACAAGCCCGACTTCCTCAATCCGACTATTACTTCGATACTAGACGATACTATACTTGTCAAATTGCGGGTAAATATTCTATGTATATCTGGGATTTCACTACATTATAGATCTAGCCCAGCGGTCTGGCCGAGCCCGATTTCCGTAGTCCGACTATACGATACTTGACTTGTCCAAAACTGTGGGTAAATATCCTATATTGGAAATTTCACCAACTCACATAACAATTCTAATTTCGATACTGTGTTGTCTAATTGCTGTCAGTGTACGATATAATATTAAAGGGCAATGTCGCTGTGTCCTGGAAATCAGGTTTACCTCGACACGGTCGATACGCTAAACAAGGACTCTTTTATGACCACAACAAGATTTCAGGCATGCTTCAGAAATTGGGAGCATATTGAATAGCGTTCTACTTTCGCGAAAAAAATGAGGTAAGGTCTTTCGCCTATAGCTAGATGCAGTACCGATCAGTCTGTTAAGTTTTTATTTGCGAATTTCATAGTTTGCAAATCTCTTGAAAAAAATAAATTTCGTGTCTTTAAATAATTTTGTAATGTATTAAGCTTAGCAAAACGTTTGGGTTAACTTCTTTCCATATAGCGAAAGTTACTGGCCATTGTCTTTAGGAACAGCAGGACATCCCTGAGGAGTCACTGGTCCGGCATGAAAATAGCTGGTCTCGGGCCATCGGGTTGGCGTGAATTTCGCAAGCTGTGTACTTGTGGATTTATGAGTGTGTCGGTAGTGTTGAATAATTTGTTTCCGCATTTATGTTTGATATTTCTTGTTGTGAATATTCTCGTTGTATTAACTTTTCATTAAATGTCAAGTTTTGACTTTGTTGTTAAAGTCCTCTTCATTGTAACATGTCCTCATGATCAGGCCCTTGAAGGTCGATTTTGGATGACATGATTTTCTCTGTAAGAACTTAAATGTATCTGTTGGTTTTGTGTTTGTTCTCGTGTCCAGTATGTTTTTGTTGTTGTAAATGACTAGATCAAGATGTGTTATTTGTGTGAAGAACTTTCATATGAAAATTTGAAAGTAGATGCATTTTGTTAATAGAGTTATAAATTCGTGGACTTCGTGCTCTGTTCCAATGAAGATCAGGAAAATATCGTCTCTAAATCCACACCATATAGTGATATCTTTGTTGTGTGTTGACGAATGATTTTCAGGCATTAGGCCTACAGTCAACTCGCACCCTTTCCAACCCGCCCAGAACCAACTCGCCCGATTCCAACTCGCCCGATAACCAACTCGCCCGAAGCCAACTCGCCCGTTGTTTGAGATGGGGTATAGTTGTAGATTCCATGTACGCTAACCCGATGGCCCGAGGCCAGCTATTTTCATGCCGGGCCAGACGTGAAAGACGTGAAAGACTGTCCTGCTGTTCCTAAAGACGTGAGCAAGTAACTGCAGTAACTATCCCTATACGTAAAGAAGTCAAACGAAATTTATTCTTTCAAGAGATTTGTAAAACGTGAAATTCGCAAATAAAAACTTGTCCGTGTTGACACATATTTCAAGCCGGCACCTGAGGTTCTCCATGTTAGCAATATTTGTTGTCAGAAATAAAAGGTACTCAAAACATTGCAAAATGGTATCGGGCGAGTTGGCATCGGACGAAATGGAATCGGGCGAGCTCACGGTTGCGAGTGTAGTGATACGTACCGGCCGCCGCGTATTCTATGCATAGTACGCGGCGGCCGGTACGTATCACTACACTCGCAACTGTGGGCGAGCTGGTATCGGGCGAGTTGGAATTGGGTGAGTTGGTTGTGGGCGGTTGTTTTCAGAATATTAAAAAGTTTATGAATCGGTGAAATGACAAATAAGACTAATCTCTTCTTTTAAAATAGCCATATGCGCTACAGGAATCGTGTCCACCCATGACTTCCATATGCACTGTACGCACGCATGGCTTCCCGAAGTAAAGTTGCCCCCCAAAGCAAAACTAACGCGCTTTCTCTGGCTAAACGAGATCTCGTCCGCCATTTAAGAATAAGGTCTATTGATAAAAACAATACAAAACGAAAGGAATGTCTGTATTAATCATCAGGTTTATAAGAGAGCGAGCGTATGAATCAATGTTGAAAAAGATGTACGTGAAAAGTGGTTGTTTCATGTAGGAAACTACTGCTACACGATAGGGAAAATCGTAACATCATCAGAACAGAGGTGGAATTAGTTTCGTCGAGGCACCATGAGTGGTATCATGGCTTTGGGACTGCTGATTTTGGGGTTGCCGAGAGAGGGAGAAAATCGATCTTCACCAGGGAGCAAAATGGCAGGCCATATCATCAAAATTGTGATTCGAAATAAAAAAATCTAAGATCATGCACATTTCCAGCTTCGGTAATGTTAATGCAGCTGTAATGTTTGACTGATTGAACCAAGAATTGCTTTCTTCAACGGTGCTTCCATAGTTGCGAAAGGCGAAGTTTCTAAGCGCACATATGTTACACTGAGAATGTTGACGAATGCATGGTTGACCCTCCAGGTACGCATGCAATCGTTATTTTCAAATCACAGTCGGATAGTGAGATAAAGAGTTTATTTGATTGTATAAAAAAATATCAAAAACAACTTTAAAATGTTTAAAATAAATCAAGTTTTAATGATTGTTATGTTTTACGAGCTATCGTCCATTATATGGTTGTCTTGCAGTTCCCCGAGCTTCCCCGACTGGACGAGCATGAGCAGGGTCAGTGAAACTGCACCCGAGAGTAGAAGTTTCGTACGTACGCTACTCGTACTGATTAAACTACATGTAGTCATTATTGTGTGGTACATATATATATATAAATTATATATAGATAGATAGATAGATAGATAGATAGATAGATAGATAGATAGATAGATAGATATAGATATAGATATAGATATATATATTAGATAGAGATAGATAGAAAGATAGATAGATATCACATGAACTGGCCCGTAACCCGTATCACCACCTGTGTGACGTACACCAGCACAAATAAGAAATCCATATTACCCCTGTGGTACGTCATCAACAGGAACATTTTTCCTGCAACAGTTCATACATGCAAGCCGCGATACAGACCGATTTGTCGCGATCGATGCCGCGCTCACATTACATTTTTACAAAAAGGTGATGCGATAAATCCAGACATGGAAACATAGACGGCATTTCTAACGAAATTTTAGTCGCTGAAGCTTTAGCTATTCCAAAGAATCGAAAGAGGACACCGTCGATAGTTTTAATGGCTCAGTAACATCGCGGCTCGAGTCGAGTCGTATGGCTCAATATGAACGTTTTGTACCTGAAGATCGCTGGTGATCCCGGTTGGCGATACACCCGAAAGATACACCTCAACGTAGGTTCAACTGAATAAATGAGTACCGTATGATCCTCCGGAAAGCGACATAGAAGGCACAAGCATAAAGTCATTGGACGAACAACAATAAATTAACTTCATCACACAAAAAAATCCGTCAATTCTCGACAGGAATCAAGCCTACAGCGTAGAGCTGAAGCGAAGACATGAGCTGTCGAGCTAAAGTGTGAACTCTGCAGCGCTGTGAAATCCGATGTCGTTTGAAAGTTGACTCGGACAGTACTCACAACAAAACAGAGGTTCCGTCAAGTAACAAAATTAGGATGTATCTATGGGCGATATATGTGTTACGGCACACATCAGAGTCCATAAGACGGAAACATTGACGACCGAGATGGGACGGTGACGGCAGCGCTGTGCCCACCACAACTTCCCACAGGCATACACTCTACGTGTCATCGAACAGAATCTTTTGAGCTCGCCAAGGTCTTAAACTTTGACATTTTTTAAAAAGTCACGGCATCTCTAAGAATGAATACTACTGATTCGATCGTGTCGTTGTATTTACTTCATAAATCTACATTGTATTTGTAAATATTCTAAACATCTCTGAATACTATGGCTATCCATCACTAGCACGGCTGAAGATATGTCCGCCGATGGCCGACTTGCCTTGGCATCGGTCCAGCGCGAGACAATGGATATTCACGTGACCGAATCCGTATGTCTGATAGGTGGAGATACCATTCGACGTATCAAGATTTCAACTTCATCAGATTTATGAATGAAAGCATAGCTCTAAACATTTGCACATCTCCTGGGTGACGGGCCGCCTTACGCAATCAATGAAAGAAATCCGCGTAAATAAAACACAAATCGCGACAAAAATCATGCAATTTGTTACAATAATTTTGATCCATCCACATCGAATAAAATAAGTACAATCCCATGGTAATTTTTCTCTGTTTAACGTCATCGTATACGAGTTTTTTTCGCAGAGCCGCACAATATTGTTGAGTTTCACTCTATTATTGTCTGCAACCATAACTTTCGATAAGTTTCATAGCTATTTTAAAGTTTTTGTATGACCTCAGCTGACATTGGTGTCAACGCGCATTTTGGATTTAAAGCCCACTAGCTGTAACTCATGAAATTTGTTGACCTCAAAATATCTTTCTGTTCGCTCCTGGTTTTCTCTGAATTCTACCCTCTGAAGGGATATGGGCTTTTACAGCACCATGAAACCATTCCTTTGTGAAACATTTGACCGCTAAATTCAAATTTCAAATGTCTGTTTACTTTAAAGTTTAAGGTACCTGGTATTTAATTGTGTTTGTTGACCAGGAGCGCATTGATTTAAAATTATCATATCTAGAGATAATATACCTTCAGGAAAAGAAGAAACACCCAGATACTAAATCAAGTTTAGAATTGGGATCTTCTTTAACACATTTATAAAATGCATAAATATCTAGACATATTAGATTTCACTCTCAAGCCCGGAGGAAAACAAAGGCATGTATTGGGCCGCAATGTGATCAGTGAGCATGTCTTTGGTAACACACCTAATCCGATATTATCATTGAAATATCGACTTAATCCCCTTCTATCATTCGTCCCAGTTGCAGACCAAACCGCTATCTTTTTACGTACTATAGAATGTCGCATGCGCAGATGCGGTCTTAAACTCACTAAGTCAAGTTTTAGAAATTTTGAAAATGGTAACCAGTGACTGCTTACTTGTATATGTTTCAGCCCAACATCAGCGGATACCACTTTACCGTAAATTATCGAATCAGATATTTATCGAATCAGATATTTTGAAACAGATATTTTGAATTAGGAGTAATACAACGGTAAATGTCGAACCATACTGTGACTCGTCAATGTAGGGTCATCATTTTAGCGCTGATGCCTGCAACACAGGTTATATCAGTCAAAAGTTTCCAAACTGTTCACGAGTTAACAGTTCGAAAACATACTGTTGACTGGGCAAGTTTGAAAATGCCGTCTATGCATGCGCACATTCCTAGACCTGTAACTCTACGGCCTCGCGAAAAATACTTTTTGGAGCGACTCACAGGACCTTGTGTAACACATGTACGCCGTTATCCCCATTATCAGTCAATATGTGTATAATCACAGATTAGAACATGTGCGAAACTAATTATAATATATAAGTATCGCATCAGCCATATACAATGATAAGCTCTGCATGGCTACTATCTATTTGAACCAACAATGTATCGTTATCATATTTAACCTGACGAGTTTTTTATGGAACGCCAAAATTTTAAACGCACCTGAACTACTTAAACCCTCTTGTCTTAAATGTGAAACGCGTTTGATTCAATGCGTCACTAAGTCAGTCGGTATAAAACACAAAAGCTGAGAAATCAAATGGCATGACCAACATGCAATATACCGTTTATACGCTTTTGTCGAACATAATTCGATATAGCAACATATTTGTCGAATCATATTTATGTAACCGTAGAAGTTATCTAAGTGTTTCGGGAAGCTTGATAGACCAATTATTTTCCTTGCTCGAGGAGACGTGACATCTTACAACAATTTTGGTTGACTAACTAACTTCAAAGCTAAAATAGGACACTTACAAATTAGCTAAAACCAATTGATATTAAACGATATTTCAGCAAAGTAACACTTATGATGTATTGTTGAAAATTGTGTTCGAAAAAAGCTGAAATAAGCAAACAAGATTTTTTGCAGTACTGTTCGGCAAGTGTGAAAACAGATGAAGTAAAACATACACAAGCTCTTTACGTTTCTTCAATATGATTGGTGTACTGTTTGATTGAGCATTTACCCGCTTATTTGTTCTGAAAGTGAAAATGTAATGAATGATTTACAACATGCTGCCCTCGTTATCGGAGATTTTATAGGTTATAGCATACGCAGTATGTATTTGGATCAAAACAAGCCTTCCTGTTGACCTACATTTTTTTTAACATATTTTGTTCCTATTTAATAAATGTTTATTAGACACGTTTGCATTTGCACGTTTGCATTAGTATGACATCAAATCAGATTTAGTGGTTCAGCACCGACGCTGTTGCTGCAATATTGTAATATCTTGTCGGCTGGTGACATCCCGAACCAAGCTCAACGCTGAGGGCCATTGCCTCATTTCATAGGAATCCGATCATCTATTATAGAAGCCCAGGAATAGCTTTTCATAAATCCTAGGCTATTGTACATGAAAGGTGATGAAATTCTTTGGAAATATTGAAAATGTGTATTGGCTGCATCAAAGTGATAATTATCATTATAATATGCTCGGGTGGAATCCGGCAATCTGATTGGCTGGAGCCGGGGTTTATATTCTCAACAAGAAGACCTGCGCGCCGCGTAACATTTTTGAGCTCGCGTAAATTTCGTACGCCAACTTGAGAGCTCAACGCGCCATAATGTCGAACAAGTGTATGGCTTCAGATTGATTTTGATTGTTAAATTTTTAGTCTAGTGGAGCTTGACGAACCAACACATGAAGAGTTTCTGTAAGCAGCGGAGGCTATGTAACAACAACATAATTTTTTAAAGTTTTATGAGCGTTTTTTTTTTAAAGTAAAATTCTTCAGGTTCGATGTCTAATCGCGATATCGATGCGTTGCGTAACCGTATTTTATGAATAGGCCAAACCCGGAATTCGAATCGACCACGGTACAAACAAAGCCATGTGCGCAAACGCGCACAGACGTACGTGTATTTCCATACGCGTTCAGTACACATGTGGGTTTGTTTGTACCGGCATCACGTGATTATTTGGGCGTACTGAGTATGTAGAACGGCGTACGCATCGCGTCCTATTTATTCCGGAGTAGAACCATTCAACTGTGCACGCGCGCGCGTTCTGAAACGTTCCATTTTAGAGTTTGTATAAGGCTGGGCGCTCCTGAACTCACGTTCCAACTTCGGCCCTAAATAACGAAATGGTCAACTTGTTTTTAAGTTTAGCATATTATAATGAGGCTATAAACGGTGTGCTCGGGTATTTGGTTGCGGAGATAAGACCTCTGGGGTGAAAATTAGCATATTTGGGTGAAATAATCACCTCGCTTCGCTTGGTGATTATTTTCCGCCATATATGCTAATTTTCACCCCAGAGGTCTTATATCCGTACCCAAATACCCTCGCTTGCCGTTTATAACCTCTAAAAATAGAATAGCAATGTGCATGGCATTACTGTCAAGAACAAAACATGCGATAGTATGGGAACACGAGGCATGTTGCAAGAAAGCCAATAGTTTCAGCATGCATTTTGAATTTGATATCAAAATGGGTAAAAATCATATCATTGTAAACGGCACTTTTCCACATAAACACTCAAGTAAAGGACAATAGCAGGGAGGATTTCTTTTAATTTAACAAGAAGATGTGTTTACGGCCTCACAAACGTGTACATCATTTTCTTTAAGTAAAGGTTCTATGTTTATTTTTCTGCCTCGATACAATCTTTATAGGACTTTCTTATTCATGTACATCGCACACGAGTAAAGATAGCGTGAACGTCTTGACTTAGATAGAAAAATAAATTTAAGTTCAGCTTTTGCGAAATCTCGGCTCCGTAATGAATACGATTGTCCTTGATTTCAGGCCTATTAAATATCCTGATAACACAAGTCATAATTCAGTGTGATTGGTTTCCCTCGTTACATCGCATACCGGTTAATGCGCCTAGCAACAGTGCGTTAACCAACCACAATCTGTGAACTTCATCAACCTTAAGACAACACAAATTAAAAAAATAACATTTTCAGCATAATTAACACTGCTTTAATGCGGTACAAAAAACAAAGTAAAAGAAATAGGGCAGGCAATATTAAGGTCTCTAGCTAAATTAAAAGCACTCAAAGTAACCTAGATGTAATATAGCTGACTTGGCATGTAGCTGCTAACTTATTCCTACTTTATTTAATAAAACTACCTATTACAATGAACAGGTAATTCCACTGCAGTGAGGGTTAGTAAACTTACAAAACTACAATAATCTAAATTAACCTAAAACAGAAAGACAAGGCCACCATGAAGCAACAACAGCAACCAAGAATGCGAAACAGGTCAATGAGTTCGTTTTCAATGTGCTTCCGCTGTTACCCCAGTTACAAAGGTCTGTATTACAGCAGTCCAAACAAATTTGGCCACCTAAATAATCATCATCATCATCATCATCATCATCATCATCATCATCATCATCATTATAATCATCATCATCATCGTCATCATCATCATCATCATCAATCTACAATTCTTTACAGCTATTCTTACGAGTTTCCAATATAATGAAATTATGGACATATTCAAAGTGTCATTTCATCAAATTAAATGGTCACCGTCTTTCAAACAACACTAATACCCTTTTTAAATGTGACACGTTTTAACCTTTTCGATCACTGTTAAACTTTCCATATTTTGTGAGATATAAAGTTTAAGAGATTCATACCCGTGATAGTTGGCATACATCCTTTGTAGCAGTTGCTCGAAGTTGTACAGGAACGTCTCAAGCGGACTGAACCACTTGCTTTTTCGTTGCGTATAACCTGGGAATTGTTAAATGTGATATATATATATATATATATATATATATATATATATATATATATATATATATATATATATATATATATATATATATATCAGTTGCTATAGACTGATAACACTCACTGATAACATCTTCACGACACGCTTTGCTAAACACATGCAATTGTTCCGTAACAAAAAGTATGACAACAGTACTGAAGTTGTAGCAAGTTCATTTGGTCTCTCAATAGCAAGGACCAGGACAGTGATGTATAATGGTCAATTACTGCTAGAGCATCGAGTTATTGTAATATAAGACAGCAATGTAGTCTTTGTCTATCTGTTAAGCTACACATAATCAATGCTGATAAATCTACACCGTTTAACAAATCTTCTAAGTTTGTTTCCAAGTGTTACCACCAAAACAAATCTTATTTATCGAGTTTCGACACCACCTAAGACTCCCAACCATATAAATGAAGGTGAACACCAAGGGAAAATTAGTGTAAAGATTGCAAGATACATGGAACTGAAGTAAAAGATATAATTACTTTGCACTCGAAGTGATTTGTCTTTATATATATATATATATATATATATATATATATATATATATATATATATATATATATATATATATATATATACCACATCCTTAATTACCTCACAGAAGAATGTTTCGTCACTAGGGTAGCCATAATCTATATGTTCACAATCTATCCACTGATCTTCAAAACCGATCGTACAGTTCGATTCATCGAAATCGCCGTAACAAGAATAACATTTCAAAGCAGAACCTTGTCGTGCAAGAAACGATAATACTGCAAAGAAGAACACACGGTAATTTAGACATGGAAAGTCAATGTAAAATGGACACCATCCCTCAAGGGCACAGATTTGCATCGATGATTACTAAAGGTTATTCCTTATTAGGTGTTACTTTCATATCGATTTGTACGTAAAGTCAACATTGAAGGCGATCGACATGCAAAAAAATCAACAAAACGGTAGTTTTGCAAAAAGCCAACTTTTTTAGAAAAATACTTATCGCGTGCAAAGTATGATCATGTTTGTCCGTACATTTTTCTTTTTATACTGACTTGCGCACATAAAGTTCCTACAAAACGTGGAACCGTAAGCCCTCTTTCTTTAGGGAAGTTACTGTTTTGTTCGAGAAGGCAAAAAAGTGTTTTGTTTCCCGTCATCGCCTGCGTCATGTGAAAACATTCGCATCACGACTTTTTAAGTAAGAAAAATCATGAAATGATGAAACAAAAAGAGCGCCGAATACAATAGTATCTACAAGTGAATTCACGTTATAGATCAGTTGATATGTTCAATAAATATTCTGAAATGTTCCCAAGGTTTGTTTCCTCAGTGGCAACCTTTTTTCTTTATGGCGGCCATGTTTGAATCTCCCAAAAGGAGGGGTGCCATTTTTATTTCAAAAAATAAATAGAAAGGGGAAAAAATCGCATGACCACATTGTTTTCGAATCCATCCGATGACAATAAAAAGTTTTTATCTTTAGAACTACAGACCCAAAGGTATATGAGTGAGGAATATTCTGACTTCTCTTATATGTAACGTAGCAGGGCGTTTTAAATCAGAGAACGGCAAAGCCTGAGAAACGTCTGAAGAAGTATTTATATGTTGTGGCCAAGGGTCAACAAAATCCATGACGATCATCTAACATTGGAAAACTGCACGTGTTATCCTTGTTTGTAATAGAGTTTAGAGAGGTTCACCAACACCAATCTACCAACCACCAATCTATTAACGGTCTTTCAGCGGCTGCGGAGGTTGAACACGATACTAGCTATTACACGTACACATTTTAAGATAGTTTTAATATAGAAAGACAAACAAACAAAAAATTTCCATATGCATCGCCTAACAGCATCTTCTCTGCTTCTCCGTAAACATTTGATAGATTAAGTGGACCTTTACGCTTAACACGATGGAACTAATTTGGGATAATTTGATTTTCATATTTTGCAAATTTCTCAAAAGTGTTATGAGCCATATGCTGAATGTTGAAATATCACAAATAACTCATATTAACAAGTGTGTAATATAAAAAGAAAAGCAGATGAGATAAAATTTGTGGATTAAATTAGTTCATATCGTGTTGCTGTGAAAACGTTTACTCTGTAAATGTTTTGTATAATGAACTGCTTCTTAGTTAGCGTGTTCTGTACACTTACCTATCATAGCTCGTACAATAATGCCACTCATCCTCATTTCTGTGCCACTGAGGATAGACATCGTAAAAAGTAAAAATATGAATATTATAGGTTACAATAAGTTATAAAACGGAAAAAAGACTTTGTTAGCATATTTATGCCTGTATTTTGTCATATTTTCATGCCTGCATGCCTTCATTTACACATCAGATTCACATGTAAATTATTTTTAAATATTTAACAAACGATTCATGTTATAACCCTGCAAAGAGATTAACGTTTTGTCACTTCAAACATTATAACGTCACCTTGATTTTGATTACACCGGGATGGGAAGAATGTACAACAGCATATACATACTTCGCCATTTCCTTTGATGTACTTTTGGAGCCGTCAATTTGCATAGAATGTGAGGCAAAAGGTGCTCTTATATTAAAAAAATATAAGCCGATTAAGACCATATGTTTACTAAGCTTTCTATGTACACTCCTGATTGGTAGCAGGTTTGTGTTTGAGCGATTGTTTATTGTAGGATTGTAAAACTGCTACTAGGTGTAAAGCTACTACTCCTCGCAAAGTGAGGGCGCTTGTACTTACATTTTACCGTTACTTAGTCATCTGCAACGTAGCGTTGCATTGTATTGGTGATCTCCTTAAATAGACCACATAGTTTCGCTACTTTGGATGTGTTTCGGCGAAAGGTCTTGCAAAAAACACACATTTACTTACACCTATTGTTTTCTGTTGAAATACTTTTAAGTACATTTAATTTATCCTTGCTTTGAATGGGTTGTAAAATGGTGTTAGTATTTAAAAAAACATTGCAACGTAAAATGCGGTAACCTGCTTAAGTGGTATGATTGCCATACTCGATGAGGAAATCATTTACCAAGGGAATGCATTCAGAAGTATAAATGTGAAAAACACAAATACCGTTCCTCGAGCTCGTGCACATCCATTTACGACAACTTTGTACTTGAAGTGATTTGTGATATATATGTATGTATATATAAATATATATATATATATATATATATATATATATATATATATATATATATATATATATATATATATATATATATATATATATATACAAATCACTTCAAGTACGAAGTAATTGTATCTGCTACTTATGTTTCACGCATTTAGCAAACGTCAGACTCTCTCTCTCCTATCCTATAGTTTCTATGTGGGAAGAGAGAGGGGAAGGAGAGGGTGTATCCATACCATAAACAAATAAGAACAAAGTTTTGGCTAGATGTACATGCAAAACACTGCAACTGCTTAAATGATAAGAGTGAAGTAGTAGCTTAGCGTGTGATAATAGTTCACAAGTGTTTCCGGGACTAACAGAACTTTAAATACTTACCTTTTTAATCTGAAAATCGTGTAAAAGTAGAGAGTGCAGTTTGTATTCCGATGAATACCGGGAAGTCAGGAAGTTAAATGGTTACCAAGTTGAGCAATCATCGCTACCTTTTGTCTATGAAGGAGAATTCATATGTAAATTACCCATTGACCAATGATTTCGTCGTTTTCGATATGTAGTAAATTTGCGTTAACAGATTAATTAAAAGGGGGAGCGGGAAAAGTTAACTGCCAAACATGTGATCAAGCTACACCAATAAATGCGTGACTGAATAATTTCTTTTAACATCATATACAGTGGCAACACAAAGGTTGATCATTTCTGATATGGGGAAGTCATTTCATGTCTTCAATGTTCAGCACACTTGTTCTCCACATGTAGACTGAGTTGCTATCTACCAAATAATAGAATGATATGGATTTCCCGAACAACGTGAATGTGTGTCATAACAGACAAATTTCGTGTCATCGATGCCTTTTCTAAAGTTCGTCTGAGCTGTGTTATAGTCACTTGTAACTGTTGTCAACTATGTCATACATTCCCTGTACACACTGTCGTAGTTAGGTTTGCCATGTGAAACTTTCGATTTTTTGACGTCATCTTCATGACATAATATCAATTTTTCAGGGGATGTGCGTGTCATTAATGATAGCAAGTTGAATCCTTATTTACCTGACGAAGGCGTGACTATAATGCGATAACCTCATAAACAATGTTAGTAGCAAGTCATCACAATGCAGTTCTTGTTCTTCGAAATAGATCATTAAGTTTGATTTACAACATTTACTACCTCATGAATAACATTTCACTGATTCAGCATCCTTGACAACACTGAAATATTACATGATGATTTTAAAGATGTCGTGAAACAGTTTGCTTCCGTGCAACACCATACACACGTATCAGGTACGTTTTCAAGGGGATGAGAAATAAAAAGGTCCTTTCATCGAACCGCATAGTCTCGCATCCTCGCATGGTCTGGTTATTTTTGGTATTCAGAGTTCGACATTATGTAGTTTGTAAATGCTACAAGTTTAAGTAATTGAGTGAAAGTGGTAAGTCGACTAGCCAGTTGGTTGGATTCTTCTATCTGTTTCAGAGCTTAAAAACTAAGCATGTAGATAATAAAAGCTGTCTGTGTGTTGTAGATTACAAAAACGGTAATTAATTTAGCTTGTCTGAGGAAAAACACAAAAAATTTCTAAATCACATAAATACCGGTAGGAAGACCTTTGCTTTTATAATCACAAGAATTTTAAAAATTAACAACCTTATATCCCAGGATACGAGAAACTCTCGCCTTACATAACTAACACGAGAAAGAGGAAATTTCGTACGTGCACATTTTTGTGTTGATGTTCGGACATATACAATATAAAAGATTAATGTTATAAATCATCACTTCACTTACACACACGATAAACTGAATTCCAGTCTCGCCGTTGAGAATCTAAAATTTAATCAAATAAATATAATTCGCTATAAGATGAAATGCCGTGGTGACGGTATTCTTCAAAGCCTGACTGTGACGACATCGAACCTCATGCATATTTAATATCAAGAGAATTTGTACCTATACGACAGGTCAGTGGTATTTCGCGCAGAGTCGCTTAAAGGCGGAGCCCCCCTTTAAAATGACGCGAAGCTATGGCGGTGTTCATTGTGTAAATGGGCACCAAACAGGCAACACGCGGGTACATGCTCCAGAAAATACCACTTTTTAGTTTTCTCTGGCCGCAAAACGCGGACAGACTGCCAAGCTGTCAGCGCGAAGCTGCTGCCGATCGAACTCTGTGGTTATATTCAAATTCTAACGAGACTGGAAGACAACTTTTTAGGAAATTCGAGCGTTGGTGGTGGGGAATCAATGACCGTTGGCAATTTGAACTGACAGTCAATTAAACGCTTGTAAAAACTTTGTTTGCAGGATTAGCAAAAGGTGACAAAAGGTTGAGATCAGTTTGTGTAATTAATGTTATAGAAATGAAACATCGTACTGGCCAAGTGTTTGACTGGGAGGAGAACACTAATGCGAGAACCTGGGATTTAAAAGTGCGGCTTTAAGTACACATATCGAAGTAGGCAGCAAGTTTAGGTGTAAATGTCAGCTTAAAATTTTGATAAACGAAATTATCTACTCTTAGAATATAAGGGGTGACTGGCACCAAATTACTCCAAAGTAACATGTGATCAATAACATATAAAACACGATAGGAACGAATTTGGGATAATTGGATTTTCATATTTTTCAAATTTCTCAAAAGTGTTAGGTGCCGTATAGCTGAATGTTGCAATATTGCAAATTGCTCATAAAAAAGTGTTTACTGTAAAAAGAAAAGCAGATGAGATTATATTTGTGGATTAAATCGGCATTACTTTACCATCAAATTATCCCAAATTAGTTCCAATCGTGTTAATTAAAATAAGATTAGATAGACACTCAATTTTGCATTCTAATGTACAGTTTTAAGTTTACATTCAAAATCGATTCATTTTCAAATACATTTTATTGATGAAAAGGTGTTTATGGTTTTGTGACAACAAAACACGCCATTTCATCAGTGTGCCACTTTTTGGAGTTAGCTTATACGTCTAAAAACACGATTGGAACTAATTTGGGGTAATTGGATTTTCATATTTTGCAAATTTCTCAAAAGTGTTAGGTGCCATATAGCTGAATGTTGTAATATCGCATATTACTCATAAAAACAAAAGTGTAATATAAAAAGAAACGCAGATGAGATAACGTTTGCAGATTAAATCGAAATTATTTCATCATCCAATTATCCCAATTTAGTACAAACCATATAATTGTGACTAAGAATCCCATATGAATATGTACATTTGGCACAGGGACCAGAACAGATGTCAGTTGAAAAATAGATATGCAACTTAATTCTGTGAGCCATTACAATCCATCAAGCAATTTATTAAGTTGTTTTGCGAAGTAACTTCGAAACGTTTAACTTCGTAAGTAGCGATCATAGCTACTGGCGCTACGTATACAGAGAAGGACACTTTCAGTAGCGTGTGATCACACTCTTTGATATAACAGAGGCCCAACATGTTTCAATACACAGCCATAAATGCGTTGACAAAGATACGCATGACAAAGTCGATAGCTGTCAGCAATAAACGTTGAATTCTTGCTGCCGCACTTACTCACCTTTTTCATCGTTGTTTGTTTTGTACGTGGTTATTTGGCATAGTGTTTTCCTCTACGTTTTGCATACTGCGACGATTGCTTCGAATCTTTATTGATCCCCACTCTTCCAGATTCTACCTCATTTTCATGCAATATCATTTTGAATGGGGCCCCGTGGTTGCACAATAATTGACAAGGACAATGTAATGTACACAAAAAATGTGTGTTTATTCATACATGGTACATGAAGTCAATATCTGACACAATACAAGCCAAACCAATGTGATCAATTAAATTTGGAAAGTTCACCGTACTTAACAATAAGGTTTAATGTAACGCGTGGTGATGTACAGCCCTAGAAAATACCACTCAGACGATAGCGAATGTAAAGTACATGTTAAGATCTTCACTTACAATGGAAACAACGATTACAGTTTGCTGAAGTTCTCCTGAAAATAGATATTTTAAGTGATGAATTGCAATTAACTTTTTACATGATGAATTCTTACCAGAATCTGATTCAGGATAAAACATTTTGTAATAAATACAAGATTTCATCATCATCATCATCATCATCATCATCATAATCATCATCAACAACAACAACAACAACATCATTATAACCATCATCAAGAGCATTTTGTCAAAATTTCAGACAATGATACAAACCCAACGACAACTATCTTTGAATTAATAATGGCTAAAGACCGTCCATCATCAATGTAGAAACATTTCTCAGTATTTTGTTTCTCCTACAAAACTAACATGAGTTACCTTATATTTTCATGTATATTATAAAGAAAAGATTTAAAGTACACTTTAAGCAAAAGAGTTTTTCTCAGACTTTGTTGCATTTCATTCACTGTCATCACACAGTGCAACTTGTAAAATGCCTTTGGTTTGAATTCACCAAATACTGGTACAAGATTTCGATCAATGTAAAATACAGCACGAACCAAAAATGAACCGAAAATACTTTAGACATGATGAACTTCGCTTTTTGTACAATACATTCATTATATATTTTTAAATTCTGGAGTAACAAGGTCGTCTCATTGTGTTTTCCTGGTTCAGCGACTTAGTGACCCTTGTTTGCCGAACTGTTCGGCCATGACAACAGTTACTTTTAAGTGACAGAGGTGCTGACAGTCGACGGACCTCGTACAGTTGAATTTCGCCAAGGGTGCCGCCGAAACCAACTCTCTCCATCAGCCCGTTTACAAGGTAGGACGAGGCATACAAACAGCAAGATCCCCTTCATCGCAAGGACAGTATCGAAAATAAGAACCAACATGGTCGACACCAGGAACTCTCTCACGACAGCTACACACGACAGTGTGCTCAGAACAGAATAAATAGTGACGAGCAAACAGAAAATATACTTGCTGGACTCTTGTCTGTGCCGCCTACGGTAAACCGTAACGATAATTGGTAAGGATAGCACCAGAGACAGACAGCAAGGCATGTGGATAAAGATCAACCGTGAGATGCCACCAATCAATGAACACCCGTAGGAGCCATACACCAAAACTACCAACTGTGTGCACTCACACAAGTGCAAGGCCATTTCCAACACCGCGATGACAACTGGGAAAATAGACCCCCAGACAATACTTATAATCTTGTCTTTGTAGCTGAGAGACTGGTTTTCCCCAAGATTCTCGCCAGCATACACAGATAGAGAAAATGAAAGCAGCCAAGCACAGCTACTGATGTTACTAAAATGCTTTACAGTGGAGCCGATCATACAAGGGAGGCGGGACAGCGTGTTTTCCTCAATTACCAGACTAATAATCTCTGATAATAGCCCAAAACCCATCAAGAAAGATAGGCAAATTTTCTGAAGCTTAATTTTCGTATTGAGAAGCACGGTTACCACAAAAGTGGACGCAAGGATTAAAATCAGAGACGAGTACCTCAGAAGAGCGACCATCCAACGGCGCAAATCCGCGATTATTGCGGTGTTGGCATCAGGGTGGACTGAAACGCACGCGATGGCCACATCTTGGGCCGGAATTATTTTGAATGCTATAATCTGTCTATCTGTAACACTTTCTGCTCGCAGCAGCCCATCACTAACAGCGACACTATCGGCTGGAAGGTGTATTACCTTGCCCGAGTGGCATGAGAGCGTTAGCTTGGAAACCGGAGTGGTATAGCTTGGCTCTTGCATTGTGGGTACTGCAGTGGAGAAGTCACCCAGACCTTCGCCTGCGATGTTTCGTGATTCCCAAGCTGCACACGTGTAAAATATGTATCCGACTTTATTCACAGAATTTTCAGAAAACGTCGATAAATTCGCCGATGATGCAATTTTGCCTACAAAGTGGACATCGCCCTCAATGAGCACTTTGACAGCAACCCCACCGTCGACTAAACTCTCCGAACCCTCGTCGAAAAATTGAAATTGACCACTGGAATCAAAACTCAATTTTACACCTGGTTGATTGCAATTACCTAAGTTTGCTTCCAGCCAATAGCCTATCATCGTCACATCAAGGGATGAAGACAACACAGATGTTAGCGAATCGTTCACAAGAAAGCGAAGGACGTCAAACCTTGTAGGACGGAGGGTATATTCAACGATCACTTGACGGAAAGGCCTGCTAACTATATCACGTACGCCCAGTACACGATAACACGAAATAAAATCGTTTAACATATCGAATAGTGCATTGAACCTGTCAGCAATCAACATGTTAACACTTTCTCTCTGTTCAGCGGCGTCAGTGACGGTAACCTTCACAGTTATGTTAACCGAATGCAGATTATCCTCTTCATTTTTGCAAATAGAACTCTTGTTTCCCCTTTCATCATGCTCTGTGTCTCTCTCTAGTGTTCGGATTCCTGGCACAAATTGAGTTCGTATCACTGGATTACATAAAAAAGAAAATTCGTCGGATTGGGTTCGGAAGATCTCAGCCAAGCAATCAACAGGCAACTGTAGTGTCCTAACGGAATCAGTTTCTTCATTTTGAATCTCGAGCACAATGTCCGTAAAAAAACCAAAAGACAACTGAAATTTAAAACTGTCATCAGACTGGTTATCACTCTTGAACTCCATGTCCTGCAGCCTGACTCCACAGTTGACGCCTGCGCTGTACGAAAGCGTGCCTCCTAAACGAGCACACGCCAAACAGAGTGGGTTTCGGTAGTAAACGAATCTACCCATGTCTCCATGGCGAGATGGTTGAATAAATGCACTCGTTGCTGCCACAAACGAGTTGCACAGATCGTTGTAATAACTTTCACCGGCGTTGTATGTTTCGCATGGGTTTACAAGTTGAACACAATTGTTAATCAGTTCATTGGAAACAACCGGCGGAATATTGGTCACTTTGCATGGTTTGCCTTTGATCCAATCCAGCACATCTAGTACAGAATAATTAGTTGGTGGGGCTGGAAGATTGCACGACACCGCCGTCTTGAAGAACTCTATGTCCTGCAGGGCAACGCCATTACAAACAGCACAAAACACATTGCCAAAAAATTGCTTGTTTCCGTATACAGGAGTTTTCATAGGCATGTCAACGGTCATATCTAAAATAGGAAGGAAAATAACATAAGTAATGGGTCATTTCTATTTATATATATATATATATATATATATATATATATATATATATATATATATATAAACCGTACTCTCTGTGCCCAAGTTCAGAGGTTGACATAAAGCCATTATGGTGATAACCGGGAGGGC
>LD373085.1:18539-31662 GCA_001465055.1 Ptychodera flava
AACGTGACCGCGTTTTTTGTTCCCATGAAGATGCTGAATCAGGTATTGAGCTTAGAATGTTGTGTTTACTGTAAGAATAATTTCAATTACCATTAACATGATTAAGATTTTCCTTCCTTTTCATTTACAGAAAACACTGTGAGGACATTGTTGCGCTACGAGTTAACATGTTATAATTCTTGGGTTTACTCAAAACTGGTAAAATATACAAACGTAAGGGTTGACCTCTGTACGACAAGGTCACATTCAAGTACTTCTATCATGATGGTGACGAAGGCCTGAACAGAATTGACAGGGGAGAGGCTGGTGCTTTCAAAGGTGTACATGATGCAAGGAAAATACCGACCCTCTCCTGACTGCTGTCACGAAAAATCCTGACCATCCCTTCTTCTCATTGTTCGCAAATAAGTGATCCTTTCTTATAACAATTAATTTGTATTTCAATAGGAATGTTTCCAAATGACGTCATTGTTCTTTTTTGTAATATGTGAAAATTTGCTGACATTTTGGAAATTAGCAATATTACGATGGACATTCGAAAACGTATCAACGATAAGACCACAAGTGCAACAACAGGAATGCAGTGGCGAAATTTGTCCCAATTTCTGGCAGCAATGTCCAATGTAGCAACAATATATAACAAAACTGCAGCTAAGTACAGCTCCGTATTGAACCTGGTAGACTTTCCGCATTCCGAATAGCATTGTGAAGTTATCAACATGCCCTAGCCCTGTCCACTGTCTGAGAAGAAGTGCGCCCTCTGTGATATTATACACAGACAAACGGCCGCATTCGGCGATCGTTCAGTTTGATGAGATGTGATTCCGTGGCATGTGTCCGTCAACCAATAAACCAATTTGCACCTTCAAAACAGATAATTGAAATGAAATTAATTTTCACCTTTCAAATGGTTTAATCATCTTGATTATTAACTTTTAGGCCGATTTTTAAATTTAAAATCTTTGACCTGAGATTGAAATATAGGAAATAGGTATATACTGCTGTGAGGATGGCACTTTGCAGCCATCCAAATCTCCCTTTGACAAACTTTATTTCCAGCAATGCACTATTTCCGTCTTCTCATTTTCCTATTTTATTTTGCGCGTGGCAGCCGACAGTAGCTATCTTCGGCCTAATTGTGAGTTATTTGCGCGGGCAACTTGATTTCAATGGATCGAGTAACCAATCAACATACAAAGAACCAATAGTGTTGATGCCGCCGGGAAAGGAAAGTCCGATATAATCAGTTTGACCTTAGCTGACCTCTGCCCGCTAAAGTTTTGCGCGCTTCCCGTCAATGTCGCAAACTTGTACCTTGTACAAAATTGTGACAGCCATCAGCCCGATCAGAGTGCAGCATCCACATTTAGTTTTATCTGATCAATTTATTCAGCCGTCAATCTTAGTACGTGCTGGCTCGTCTATTTTAGTTGAAGTTGAGATTCCAAGTAGAATGTGGTTCAAGATCGACGAACGCAATGATGCTCTGCATAATGATCTACGTACCAAGTCATAGTTTTTAACCGTACGCCGGCCCACTTTATGAATTGCATCCGTTTCAATCAGATCCAAGTCTTGGAATTGAAGGCGTTTGGTATTATTTGGAGACAGTATTGTCTTATACTTCGTTCAGCTATACCATTCGTACTGGGCAAACCATTTTGGAGATGAACACTAATTTCGCGATGACTTCTTCCCTTATCATCCACTTGTTAAATGCCTTGCGGATGAACGTATAGACTTAATAAATATAAATCCAGGGGCTAAAGTACACGTACTCTACCGACCAAAAACAAGTGTTCACTTCTCTTCCGATATAAATATGTGAGTTGTGGGACGATGTTGTTCTCGCTAATTTATAAAATCATCTTGNNNCCCCCCCCCGTCCGCAGTATATCTTGTCACGCAGAGACAAATGCTACAACTCAATTCCAATTCGATACAGTTATTTCCCCTATAGTGTCAAAAGATACTGAGCCATGCCTCAATTATCAATATATTTGAGATGATAGTTTTTTACAATTCTCCTGATCATTTTAAAGATGTGCGGTCTCAGTTGGGCACATAAGAGATATACCGCATTTAGCTATTGTGTATTATATATATAAGTCAGTCATTAAATCAGCCAGTCAGAAATATACACAATTGTATACACGCAATTGACCTATGATTACTTTGAAGATTCCAAAAATCTATTCCAAGTCACTTATTCTCCTTAAATCAAAAGTTTACATTGTATACGTACAGTTGTATGTGAAGTCATTTCAGAGCAACAATGTCTTGTTTTGCAAATATCCGATCAATGCTCAGCTCAATTGATTTACCTCTGCCTGCAGTTCATAAAGAATATCACCAGCCAATTCGAACTCCTGGAAAATTGCTTTAGGAAATTAAGATTCAGAAGTAGCCCAGTCTCCATTGTCGTCGACTTGCGCATTTCCGTCAAGTAGTAAGTTATTCCTACGCATTTGGTCTTCTTGATGATCCTGCTTTAATTCCGTTTTCTGAAGTCACTTTCTCGAATTACTTAGACTCACATTTTGGTCGGTCCGAAACTTCCGTTGATTCAACACCACTTTCCCTAGCACAGATTTTGAAGGCAACCAGATTGTTTTGCGCCACTGGATCACTGAAACTCCAAATTGTGAATATAAGCTGACATATGGTACGATGATACAGTGTAAATCACTTAAAGATGATAAAACGCCAAATGACAGACGTTCAAAAGTATTTTACTGGGTCGACGTTACCTGACCTGTTCACTGTTTGAGTAGAGGTGTGCCGTCCGTGATGTTGAACACAGACAAACTGCCATATTCGGTCATCGTTCAATTTGAGGAGATGTGGTCAACTTTCACCTGTACGTTTTGAGTTTACTGTATGATAATCAATTTTATTAGAGATGATAATTGTTTTACAATTCTACTGATCATTTTTCATGATGTGCGGTCTCAATTTGGCACGTGAGACACTGCATTTTAGATTTCATCAATTTATAAGTCAGTCAGTTGGTCAGTCTGTCAGTCAGTCAGTCAGTCACAATTGCAATACACGTAATTGACCAAGGATGACTTCTAAGATTCCAAAAATCTATTCCAATCATATTCTCCTTATATGAAAAGTTTACATTGTTCGTCGTTTTTAAAAAGTGTTTTATCATAACGCGCCAAAGCAAAGACAACTGTAGACATTTAGACTATACTTAAAAGTTGTTGCTCTTGAGTGTTGAAGTATTTATTAAGATTTGCTGTAGCCACGTTAGTGAAGTAAATATCCAGTAGCTACTTTGGTGTGTAGTGGTTCCACTGTACAGTAAATTGTAATACAGGCATTTAAATTCATACTGTGGAGAAATCTGGACCTTTATATGTCTTTAGTCGACATGAACTGTACAAAATACCAACCGAACGTTTATTGAAAACTGTCTTAAAATTGAGCATTAGACTAAAAACGATATACATATGCGGTGGTTTATGTAACGTCATTTCGGAGCAAAAATGTATTGTTTTACAAATATCCGATCAATGCTCGGCACAATTGATTTTATCTCTGCCTGAAGTTAATAAGCAACATCACTGGGCAGTTCAAGCTGCTAAGAAATTACTTCTTGAATTTGAGATTCAGCGCTATTCCGTGATGTAATAAGTTTTCTCTACGTAGTTGGCGTTTCTGACGATCCTGCTCTAATTTCGTTTTCTGAAGCCAGTTTCTGAACTGCAAATGTCTCTGAGCTTTTTCTAAACTATCTTTAATTTCCTCACAGCCTTTATCCGCTTTTGCTTCTAGTTTGTTTAATCTATCTTCAATTGAGTCCTGTAACTTGGTCATACTGGTCTCAATTAACGCTTTCAACTTATCGACCATACCGAGCTCTTCATTGTTCGTAGCACTAGCTTAACAGGTAGTTAATTTAAATAAGGAGAGGTCTAGGCCTCTGGTGTATTTTAAGTGAACTGTTTCTGTTATGGTTGACTGTTTTGTTTAGAATGCCTGCTGGTCGATTGACAGAAAACGTAAACTTTGGACTAGTATTAATTTCGACGTCACCACACAAGGTAAGGCTGAGAAAGACCAGATATGAACTGAATATACTCACGTGTTTTACAACAGGTTCATTAATAATAGTACGCTTCACAGAACAATAAGATATATGTTATCACTACATGAAGCAGGTTTTTTTCAACATCACACAGTACTCTCAGAGTTTAATCACTAATTACAAAACTTTATTCAATATGCAAATGAGCTGTTAATTAACTTGACACTGCTCAATGCTTCATGGGACAATTAGATAGCCATCAGATCAACATTTGTAGCACGTTTATTTAATTTAATGCTGTAATTTTAGAGTAATGTCACTAATTACAAAGTTCATTAAATATGCAAATAATCACTAAATTAACTTGACACTGTGCAATGATACATAACACAATTAAATATTTTTCAAATCAATATCTGTAGCACGTTTCGCAAAATTTGGTGCCGTAATTTCAGAGTCATATGCCTAATTGCAAAGTTTATTACATATGCAAATGAACCCTTAATTAACTTTACACTACTAAATGCTTTACAACACAGTTAGATATCTGGCGGATCAGTATATGCAGCAGTTTTCATCACATTTGATGCAGTTATTTCGGAGTTATATGACTAATTATAAAACTTCATGAACTATGCAAATGAGCTAATTATTAACTTGACACTGTTCAATGCTTCTCAGTACAATTGGATATTTATCAGATCAACATCTGTAGCAAGTTTCATCAAATTTAACCCTGTAATTTTGGAGTAATATCACTAATTACAACTTCATTAAATATGCAAATAAACCCTTAATTAACTTCACACAAGTAAATGCTCTACACCACAATTAGATATCTGTCGGATCAGTATCTGCGCAGATTTCATCACATTTGGTGCAGTTATTTTGGAGTTATATCACTAATTACAAAACTTCATAAAATATGCAAATGACCTATTTGTTAACTTGACACTGCCAAATGCTTCTCAGTACAATTAGATATTTATCAAAACAATATCTGTACCCAATTTCAAAGACTTGGGTGCCGTAATTTCAGAGTTATATACCTAATTACACATTTCATTAAATATGCAAATGAACCCTTAATTAATTTCACACTACTAAATGCTTAACACTACAGTTAGATATCATTCGGATCAGTATCTGCAGCAGATTTCATCACATTTGGTAAAGTATATCGGAGTTATATGACTAATTACAAAACTTCATAAAATATGCAAATGACCTATTTATTAACTTGAAACTGCCCAATGCTTCTTAGTATAATTAGATATATATCAGATCAATATTTGTTGCAAGTATCATCAAATTTGGTGCAGGAATTCCCGAGTTATCTCACTAATAACAAAAGTTCATTAAATATGCAAATGAGGAAGGTAATTGACATGACACTCACAGTATCATCATAATGTTCTGAGATTGTCATCTGTGAAAAGTTTCATGAAATTTTGTGCAGTATTTCTTGATATATGACTACACTGCCATTACCGTCTGCATAGGGAAATCATTGTACGGAAAAAAAGATATTGCATAACTTCATTAATATGCAAGCCACACTAACCAAAATCTAATCAGTTCTTGCAAGTAGCATATAATACCTGTCTACCAAATCTGATTTGAATCCGTTCAGGCGTTTTTGAGTTGTCGTGTAAACAGACAGACAGACACACACACACACACACGCACACACACACACACACGGACAGACAGACAGACATCGCTATGACATTAGCCCACGTGTTTACACACGTGAGCTAAAAATGACACAAATCACTTTGACTCACATTTTGGTCGGTCCGAAACTTCCATGGATTCAACACCACTTTCCTTGGCACAGATTTTAAAGGCACCCAGATTTCTGGCGCCACTGGACCACTGAAACTCCCAATTATTAACTGAGCTGATTTATGGTACGTATGATAATACAGGTAAGCTCATTTAAAGACGACAAATACGCCACTTGACAGAAAAAAGGATTTTGCCGGATCGACGTTGAGTGGCCTGTTCACTGTCTCAGTAGAAGTGCGCCCTCCGTGATGTTAAACACAGACGAACTGTTATATTCGGCCATCGTTCAATTTGTGGTCAACTTTCACCCGTACTTATGGGTTTGCTGAGTATTAATCAAGTTTATTTGAGATAAATATTTTACAATTCCACTGATCCTTTTAAAGATGTGCTGCCTCGGTTACGTAATACATACTGCATTTAGCTTTAAGTCAGTCAGTCAGCCAGACAGAAATATATACAAATGTAATTATCTTTGCAATGAGTAATAACATTTATGTACTTGGGAAATTTCCGCTTTTATTGACAGTAATTTTTGCGAGAATGTTTTTACGTCTGATTAACAGGGTATACTGTTTACAAAGGACTCACATAATATCAAAAATGTGGAAACTGCAGTCGCGTCAGATTTTACAATGAAAGTATGTACATCGACATTCTCATCCACACAGCATCATAGTGGTTTCAATATTTTTCTATTAAAAAGCTGGCATGCGTATATATTCACATATTGTATGCACTACGGCGTAAAAAGAACACAGCATATTTTTTACGACGATTATCACTTTAGTATTTCGATTTGACTACATGTGTATGAAACAATGCATATCAACAGTCGCACGTGATTGGAAAAACTTGAACAAAGTCACTTTTATCAGGTTACGAGGTCGGTAATGACAATGCCGCAATGATTGGATATATAAGTTTCCCAGTTAGTGCAGTTACATAAGAAAAACGTTGAATGGTACTGTTGTACATCTAAGAAAAGGAAGGTTTAAATGATGAACATGTGCCCTAAATTAAATTTCTTTTATATTTTGGTCAGATCTCGAGAGACTAAAGTTTTTTAACTATTTTTGCTTTGCACGTTAATTGAAATGTTGCTTTCTACTCGCAAACGTATGTACGTCGTAACACCTGTTATTTAGAATGTCTACACAGCGTATGTCAGCGGTAAATTCAAAATGTGATCAAGGCGTTTACTCGTCCGCAAGTCCCTTACTGATTTATGATGGGAAGCAAAATCTCAAATTATTCAGAGGTACTGTATAATTTCTAAGTTGGCTTTCGTACAATGCAAAAAGAGTGGAGGCTCGTTGGCAAACTTGTACGTACTCTTACTACTAGTGATACACACAGCAGTACAGCTCGAGCAGTACAATTCTTTCGGAGAGTAAACTTTATGAATGCGTTTGTACAATGAGACGGCTAAATGTCTTTGCACACTATTACAGTACTGAGAGTCAAACATCTGTACCAGGTCTCATGGAATTTGACGCAGTGTTTATGGGGCACAGTACACCAATTAGAAAAGTTCAGTAAATATGCAAATTAGTGATTAATTGACAGTAGACGGCTAAATGTATTTGTACACTTTTGTAGCACTGTTTGTTGACAATTTGTACCAAGTTCATTGAATTTATTGCACTATTTTTCGACACATCAACTTTATTATGAAAACTCATTAAGTATGCAAATCACCAATAAATAGACATAATATGGCTAAATGTCTTTGCATGCTATTACAACATTGTGAGATCAACATCTGTACAAAGTTTAATCAAATTTGATGCAGTATTTCTAGATATATCACACTAATTGATAAGGTTATCAAATATTCAAATCAGCAATTAATTAACTTTACAATGCTTAATGTCTTTGTACACTGTTACAGTACTAACAAGAGACCAATATATGTACCATGTTTCATTAAATTTGATGCAGTATTTCTGGACATAGTGCACTAAGTAGGAAAATTCATCAAATGTGCAAATTAGCAATTATTTGTAATGACACCTCTCAGTATCTTTGCACAGTATTACAGCTCTTGTATATCACCATCTGTACCAAGTTTCATCAGATTTGAGTCAGTATTTCTTAAAATGTCAAGAATGATTTGAGTATATATACACATTCACATTGGGAAGATACATGGGTAATTTTAGATTCAGATTCAGAGAATACAATACAATAATTAATTCACAGGAAGTTGCTAAATGATTTTGCATGCTATTATAGCACTGTGAGATAATCATATGTACCAAGTTTAATTAATCTGATGCAGTGCTTCTGGGCATTCCCCTAAAATTCAAACATTTATTACATTTGTAAATTAGCAAGTAATTCAAAAACGAGACCGCTAAAAATAACTAATCATGCCCATATGTACAACGAAAACATTTGACTTGCATATGTATGACATAGTGTACCTATAGTTTGAAAGGAATTTGCTCGGGCATACCTGAGATAGCTGTGTCGACGGACGGACCGACGGACAGATGAAAGGACAGACAAGGAATCAATAAGCACCCCTGGGGACTAAAAACTGTTACCCTGGAATTTGACCCGTTAAACACAAAGTGGTTAGCAACAGACACCGTTCTACCTCAAAAGATGCAGGTTATTATTAAGCACGTCGGAATGTCGTACATGGCTGATCACATTTTGTTTGTGTTAAAATAGACTATAAATAATTTATAGTTGTTTTCCGGCAGCAATTCAAGTGCTCAACTTAAAAAAGAGTCATGAGTGAATCCACAACTCTTACCTTGTTCTACCAAATATTTGCTCGAGGCAGCGATACTTAAGTCGCCCACCATGTTCTTGCCGGGTGAACACCTATTGTTTGAGTTTTCTTTAGAATGTTGTCGCCGGATTTTTCTTGTAGAAAGTCAGTGTTCAGGTTGGACGCTTGCTTTCATGAAACTAACCTACTTTATTATTGAACCGTCGCTTTATTCACATGAACACAGTGGTTTTCGTGAGTACAATTTTGATTTCTTTCGTTCCAAACATTCACCGGAGAGGTAGACTCACAGCCACCTTCTAAATCCAATATAAAACAATAAACAGTTTAAATACAATTGGGCGTCGGTCAGGAGGCCGAATTTAACAGTAAGTCGTGATTGATAATACGCACTAAAATATATGCCAAGTAGTGTATTTGTTTTCGGAAAGACATGTGAATAATATTTCGCTCTTGCAAATGGTTATCGCAGTTGTTTGTCCGTGACAGTGGCAATAGGAGCGCCTAACCACGCGCCAGATTTAAATGCCTTTCACAGACTTGCAAATACTGACACTAGTAATGATACATACAATAAGACATGTTAAAAGTGTGCAAGCTTTAAGAACTTTGAGATATTATTCAATGATAATGGTAATTTTTTGTGAAAAATCATAATATGGCCGCAAAATCACGTGACAATTTGAAACCCCTTTGGTAACCACTCACTTACTCTGACTGGTGATCATACACACAAAATTAAATACCAGGCACTATGTTTGTGCACTGTTAGAGTATTGAGAGTTTGATATCTGTATCCTGTTTCATAAAATTTGACGCAGTATTTTCCGACATACTTCATACATAGTTCATCAAATGTGCAAATTAGTAATTATTTGTCATGACACCTCTAAGTATCTTTGCACACTATTACAGCTCTGGTATATCACCATCTGTACCAAGTTTTATCAGATTTGAGTCAGTATTTCTTGCAATGTCAAGAATGATTCGAGTGTCTTTACAAATTCACATTTGGAAGATTCAAAGGTAATCTGAAATTCAGATTCAGACAATACAAGTATGGATACTATACACCGAGGGTAATTTTGGATTCTGATTCAGAGAATGTAGCTCCGATTATCTAAAAAAGTGAATCCTTGGGGGCCAAAATTGATTGTGTTGTGAAAGCAAGAGGCGTGCCTCAAGAGACCATATAGGGTACTATACTTTTGCCAAGTTTTTACAAAGTTCCTTCACAGGCGTCTGAGAAAAAGCTGGTGACGGATGAACAGACGGACGGACGGACGAACTAACGGACATGACCTTAATAATATAAGTCACCGCTAGACTTTGTCTGCGGGGACTAAGAAGAAACGAGGGTAACAAAGACGTCGCTGTGACCGATGCCCGTATTGATTTGTGAAGAGACATGTCCTTTAACCAAGTTGGACAGAATTATTTATGTCATGTATTGTGATCATTATAGTAGAGACTTACTATAATTCGCTGTTGATACCGCTTAATGTATTTTTGACTATTAACTCTATGTATGATAAACATCTGCACAAATGTCATCAGATTTAGTGCAGTCATTTAGGATAAATATCGTTATTTACAAACATTTTTCCCCTTTTAAGGGGTCCAACTTTGCCATGGGGTTAGTCAAAACCATGGTGGTCAAAAAGTAAATCCAATCTGGCCTACCACCCGAATTACCAAAGGTCATTAAATATGTCGATAAGTAATTAATTGACAGGAACTTGCTAAATGTTTTTGCATGCTATTATAACACTGTGAGATCATCATATGTACCAAGTTTTATTCATTTGTTCAAGTGGTTCTTGGCATTCACCTTAAAAATGCTAGCATTTGTTAAATGTGCAAATAAAGCAAGTAATTCAGAAACGAAACCCCTTAGTATCAGTACATATCTATTAGAGCGCTATAAGATCAAGTGTACCAAGGGTGCACAAATTCTCAAAGTTTATTAGATATGAAAATTAGCAACTATAAGACATGATACTGTTAATATCTTTGCACGCTATTACAGCGCAGATATCGACATCTGTATCGCATTTCATCAAATTTGAGACAGTATTTGGGACACAGCACATTAAAGAGAAAAGTTCATTGAATTTGCAAATAAGCACTTAATTTGCATGATACTGTTTAACATCTTAGGAAACCATTTCAGGACTGTGAGCTCCTTATGTCTGCCAAGTTTCATCACAGTTGATGCAGTATCTCTTGGAATATCACCCAATTAAGAAAATGCATTAAATATGCAAATCAGCAATTGGGTACTAAATGTTTTTCCAAGCTATTACCGTATGGAGAGATCAGAAAATCCACCAGGTGTCATCAACGTTGATGCAGTATTTCTAAACATATCACGCTTTTCAAGAAACTTCATTAAATATGCAAAGTAGCAATTAATTAACACGATTGTGCCATATATGTTTTTATGCCCTATTAGAACCATGTGTGACCAAAATCTGTACAAAGTTTCATCTAATGTCTTTTTGGACACAGCACACTTACTTCTCTATGGAAACAACTATTTTTTAAAAATCACTACTCATGCAAATTAGCACTAATTATCCATGTCACACCGAAAACATTTAACATGCGTATGTATGATATAGTGTTCCAAGTTTGAGAGGAATTTGCTCAAGCATACCAGAGATAGCTGTGTCGACGGATGGACCAATGGACGGATGGGCGGAGAGACAGGAAATCCATAAGCACCCCTAGACTAAAATCTGTTTACCTGGAATTTGACCCGTTAAAGTTTATGAACATTTAGTGGTTTGCAACAGACACCGTTCTAGCTCAACAGATTCTTTAGCACGTCGGAATCTCTTACTGGCTGATCACATTTTGTTTGTGTTAAAATAGGATGTAAATAATTCATAGTTGTTTTTCCGGAGCGATTCAAGTGTTGAAACATTAAAAAGAGTCATACCTTGTTCTACAAAAGCCTTGCCCGAGGCAGCCATAATTAATCGCCCACGTTGTTCTTGTCGGATGAACACCTTTTGTTTGTGTTTTCTATAGAATGCTGTCGCCGGATTTTTCTTGTAGAAAGTCACTTTGTTCAGGTTTTATAAAACTAACGTAATTTATTTTTACCAGTCGCTGTACTCACATAAACACAGTGGTTTTCGTGGGTACAGTTTTGATTTCTTTCAAACATTCGCCGGAGATGTACACTCACAGCCACCTTCTAAATCTAATATAAAACAGTACACAGTTTAAATAAAATTGTGCATCGGTCAGGAGGTCAAGTTTTTTGTACGTGTCGGTGGCAATATGAGCTCCAAACCACGCGCCCGATTATAATGCATTTGACAGACTTAAAAATACTGACATTAGTACAATAAAACAAGTCAAAAAGTGTGCAAGCTGTTAGAAGAAAACAGTGGAATATTATTCCATGATTATTACAGGTTTTGCTGGAAATCATATTCTTTTACTCCAGACTGATTAGTGATCATACACGCAACATTAAACACGAGGCAGTATGTTTCGGAGAAGAAGTTTTTCGAATATAACAAGCACGTTACCGTTCGCTACAAACATTTACTGTTAAAAAGGCAATGTGGCTACCAAAACGTGCGTCAGACTAAAAAATCGTTTCGTTAATGTACCTGGCTAATATTTATATTCACAAAAACTCCGTACAATTGTGCAGCCGCTTCTCGGGAAGAAAACTTGCCTATTAATTAGTTTTATGAGAAATTTCCCAATCCAATGGTGGCCACGATCACACTGGAATTCGCGTTTTTTTTTATTAAATTTGCAAATGTTTAAGTGTACAGGGCATACACGGTGTATATCAAATTTCGATTTGATTGGCCTTGTTTTTCATAGATTCCTTTAGATTTAACGAGTTTTCCTGTGGTGTTATCAAATGCAAAGAAGTAATTCTCTTTCTCCCAACTTGAATATATTTGTACAGTGATCCTTAAGACTGTTATAATCTCTTCTTTCGCCTCGCAAGAATTATGATAGAATAATTTTGGAAAGTCAGGGAAACTTTGAAATTATGTCGTACAAGATAAAATAATTCAACTTGTCATAGATTTTTACAAGAAAAAAAAACTTCTGGCAAATAGATGGTGCGATTTTTTTTTTGTCGCAGATAGAAAGTGAGAAGAAGAAAATCTCGCCAACTGATTCCGAGAATTTTGCATCCAGCGACATTCATGGCGAGAATAATAAGCTTTAGCAGAGTGCGATAAAAATGAAATGTCGCAGCATTCTCGCAAAAAGCGGGAAGGTGTCCTTTTCTCGCTGTCTCTTAATATTTTCTACTTCTGTAAGTAGTACAGCTTAGACACCTGCTAATTATGATAAGGCTGGAGCCTGCTTCATGGAAGTATGACCGCGTTCTTGATGGGCCGGCTTCAGTACACAACGATGCCGTATTCGTTTGACCGGCCTCTCCTATGAACGGCAGTCCTGAGCTCGGCGTAGGAATCGCTACCGTCTTCTGAGAGTGACATTGTTGTAGTGGTTGGAGGCGCAGCCGGTATCAACACAGCCTGTTGTTTACCTACTTTTAC
>LD373085.1:32308-43463 GCA_001465055.1 Ptychodera flava
TCGTTCATAATCTTGTGCCGTACGATAGCAACAAATGAGTTTCGAATGAGCAACAAAATTAAAGAAAATATGCGATGTCAACACCGTCATTTAAAATATACGTGAAAGCAGTGCCACTGTAAAACTCTTTCATTGTGTCAACAACTCTGTCCAGGCTTGGAAATAAACTACGGTAAAACAGAAAACAGGACGTTTTGGGGCGATATACTCTTCCATATCTGTAACAAAATAAACTAAAATTTCTCTACGAGTAGATCGGATACAACAGAGCAAAAGATACGAAAATCAATTTCTGAAATACCTTGAAGAAATTTAAGATAAAGTTGAATTTTTCAATGATGGACAATGATGTCCCTTAAACTTTTACAAATAGTGCAAATTTTTTCCTATCTAAATTATGTGGAATAATAGGAAAGTTCATATAAAGAACACAAAAAGGCACAAAAAGGGGGTTTAAAATGATTGATACGACACAAAAAAACAAAGCATTAAAATCGTCCTAGTTGAAATTGCTTTTGAAAGATAACTTGTCTTCGATAGATGTACCTATTTTATTCCTTTCAAAATACCTACATTTTATACAAACATACTAACATAAGTTTGCTGATCTCAGGAAAATATATATCCACACAGCTCGAGATGCAGTTTCACAAATACTTTGGAATAAGAAAGTCATTACTGCTGGTGGAAGTACGTTATTTTATTAACCAAATGGCTTCAACATAGAGTGAAGCACGTTTTGGAACTCGATTGGAACTAATTCGAGAGAATGACACCTTTTAGTTGTTCAACGTTATCAAAAATGTTATGTGCCCTATAACTGAAAGAAGCAATTACAAAACGCCCGTAAAAACAAATAACTTGCAAAAATTAAAGGTAGATGAGCTTACTTTTGCTGATTAAACCGACATTACTTCAATATTCTTTTCTGCCAAATTTGTTTCAATCGTGTTGTTAGTGATTTATTTAACGACAATGAAATATCACTTTCTTGGCCTGCTTTTCAAGAAAAGTTTAATATGGAGGTCAATTATCTAACATACAATATTAATTATAATGATAATACCTACGAAGTAAAAAGGATTACACTTAAAATCCACAATTTTACTCACGCATCAAACTAAAATACAAAGATTATATCGATTTCAGAAAATGCCACGAAAACAGGCAATATGAAACATTCTTTAAAACCTATTAATCTTTGTCACCCACATCCCAAAAAGTTTACTCAAAACTTGAATAAGCCATGGAAACTAATCTATGAAACAAGCAAAGGCACGAAACCACGGGTATTTTAGTTCAAAGTCCTGTGCCGTATTTTAGCAACTAATCAGTTCGAATAAACCAAAAAATTTAAGAAAACTTTTGATGTCAACATGTCATCTAGAAGAGACCATAGAATATATATTTATTGGTAATGTTGCACTGCAAAGAAACTTTATCCTGTTACACTCCAAGACTTCTTCCAGCAGAACCGAGCAAACACTAAAATATCATTATCAGGCAAAATGTAATGTCCGATGTTCTACCTATTAAACCAACTAACATTTTTAAATGATTTACTATTCATAGTAAGACATCACAAGAACTCTATTAGATTGATGCGTAAAAAAACACATTTTTTCTGTTCCCATTGAAAAAGTAAGGTACAGATATAATTTTCATGGAAAATGAAAATATCTAAAAGGAATGGAAAGATTGGATATTTCTACAACAAATGGCATGCTAGTTGTCCTTCGTAATGGTTTTCAACAGGCAAAGAGTTCTTGAAACCCTCAGTTTTTGTTCTGTTTATTGTAATTTCTCCTTTTGTTTTGCTTCATTTTTCTTGCTTCAATCCTCGTCTTTTTTTTGTTAATAATTACTACCCTTTTCCCTTTTAAATAAAATACTATGCCACCATGTTATGCTGCCAGAACTTATTTTTACTTCTTTGCACGTCTTACTTTCTTGGGCTTCGTCAACGCTGCTTTCAGCTTTGATTTTGAACTGGGTAAGTTCGCTTAGTAACTTTTTAACTTTATCGCTTGCAACCTTCATCAATGTAATATAAAAACTTGAACCTAGGGTTGTGAAGTATGACGAAGCATTTACAGGCATTAATAGGATTGCAATGTGATCATAGAAAATATCAAATCGCCAGTCATGTGATCGATCTTCGATCTAAATGGTGAGGGTCAATAAAGTCAGTCAATAAAAATCTTGCAAAGTTTAGCAAAAACTATTGGGGTCTGATGGTACTGAATTTTGAGGGTACTTACTTCTCGATCTTGGTCATTACAACATATTTGAATCCTAAACAGATCTTTGCATGCACAGGAAGGATAGAATGGAGACGGCACTATGTGGCATTCAGTCAGAAAACGTGCCTAAGATGCAGGAGCTGACACCCCGGACTATTAAACGTATTGTAAGGTGGCGTATAGAAGGAAATATACTCAGAGACTGCAATACCCACTCATGACGGCCGATGGAGCAGTGTACCAGAGTGCACTTGGTAGTATAATAATGAGTCGGAAGTGAAGGTAAAGACCAGAGGGCAATAATTCGGTTTTTCAGACCTGTCGGTGGCAGGGACTGGCTACAGGCCAACGAATAAACACATGTACTACAAAACCAAGAAAGGCAAGTGGCTCACTACAACGATGGCAACAGCTTCTTGTACAAACATATACAAACATATATCACTTTTGAATCATAAGAGTCTGACACGATTATTAACGTAAATATAAATGTTCCACGATGCAGCTTGAAGGGAATAGCTGCTCCTATTCTGGGGTAGCAAGGACAGGGCAGACTGGATAGTGAACTTTACGTCAATCAGAGCATCAAGAACATAAGAGTGACTATTAAGGGAATCACAAACAAGGAGTTCGCACAGGTAATGGAGCTACGTCACTTTTGGAGAGAAGCGCCAATACTTCATAAAAGGGAGGAGTGCTTGTGAGATACACATCGATGAGAAGGATTTCTCGGCGAATAAGTTTTGCCTCTTCATTAACTAACATGACTTTAAGCATGGCATGTACTATGATAATGGTCTACATTTCATGAAAACGAAGGACGGGGTTCAATTAGAAACATGGAGAAGAAATATGGCGATGTAGGATGATGATCAGCATATACACCTATATACATGTCCTTTCCTATGTGATGATGATGATGATGATGATTATGACGAATGAAAACAGCAGATGATTAGAATATTCTTTTGTAACACATGTAACATATAAGGCACAGACATTATCATTGCTTCATGCTACGTAAGTATGCCTTTCAACGTAACAATAACCGGTTCTGAATCAGCAATCCAAATGATTAAAGGTTAGAGGAGGGGTCTAATGGAGGGCTTTGATATGCTTGGACGACTGGATTCGGTGTGAAAAAATCATGAAATACAATGGTTGTGACTTTTTCTTCATTGATAAAGTATCTGAAAATGGGATCCCATAAGGGGGAGAACCCACAGAATAATAGAGCTTGAATGTATCTGATGTAAAAGCACTGACGGGGGAGAAAGTTCAATTCCAAGATTCGTTAAAAACACAGCACAGGTCTGACCACGGAAGGACTAGCTCTACTTTCCGATGGTGACTGTGTTTATGTTTACTGTGTGCTTTGGGTACAGACAAGAGTCAGAAGTGGGATTGTTGGGGGAACCTCTGCACAAAACAAGTTGCAGTGATAATATAAGACTCCGTTGCTCGGCAGTTTGTGTCCTAGAGGGTTTTAAATGCAAGGTTGTTGTATTGACAAGGTATTACATCTTTTGAGTTCATATGAATAGATATGTGTACAGCGCTGTCGTAGTTTTCGAGTAAATCAGTTGGTACAAAGATCCATCGCCGTGTTTGCTCAGAGTAAAAATATTTCCACATCATACATTTACATCCTTTGAAGGTTTGTTGAATTGTTTGATGACACTGTGGCCTCTCTGACTGTACGTATAAAAGCAGTGAATGTGCTGTTGCATCATCTTGTTTGTGAAGTCATGCCCTTCGTCTTTGTGCAATTTTTCTAGTCAACAGGACTTCAGCATACTAACACTCTTGATAGCTTGAAGTGTGTCATCGCCGGTGTTTGACTTGATAGACACGGCCCAGGCATATTTGCTGAGGACGTCTATCACTCTTGCCAGATATCTGACTCCTCCGTTAGCTCTGACAAAAGCCTACATCCCTACTGAGTTGGCTTGCCATTGTTCATCGATCTTTGTCGCGAAAACTTTACGACTGAATGCACTTCATATTACGTTATAAACATGACGGAAAAGTTCGAGCTGAATGAGGCGACTGAGCATCAACACCGTCATGATGCTCCTTGGTTCGATGAACTAGTAAACATAGACTCGTCTAGCGTCAGTGCCACTATAGCAAGCAATGATTAAACCCGTTACACGGGACAGAGAGAAACAGAATTTCCTACCCTATAACATTCCCCATAATTTACAAGAGCTGCTAGAAGAGGTTGTAGCGTCCGACCAGTCAGACATTCAATATGTTTTATACTACAATACTGCAGACAGGAAGGACAAATTGCACGCAGAGCCTATAAAAGCCCAACATGCTACAATTAATTTGGGATTTCCCAACATTCAAAATTAACAACACTGAATATCCTAGTAGACGTACAAAATTAGCTACAAAAATGGATAAATTTTAGCGGATAATATTGCAGGTATAATGTGCATACTAGCCAGGCTCGTAGCCTGTACAGGTAAAATTACAAGAATACCTTAGGGATCAAGGCCGACACAGTTTAACTGAGAAGTTTCAGCATTCCTGTATTCGAATTCATGAAATTTATCAAACAGGGATCATTGGCTTTCAAATGTACCAAGTAAGGGTCAATCTGGCCTATCAGTAAACGGGATATCGATTACATGAGGCAATTCTGTGATATATTGTGCAATAATTGTAGACAAGAACAGTGGTGAAGCGGTGACGTGGATGATGAATTTCTTGTGGATGATGGAAGTAGAGATGGTTTATCTGCCATTCGAGCGCAAGTGAAGTCACAGACATATGTGTTATTTACCCCAAGCGCACCATTTTAACATAAGTCATGTATTTTCCGGAGACAATAAGTCATGGAGCAAAACTAGTATTCTGATTAGATAATAGCCCGTTGAAAGTATCCATATTAAAATGTCAGACGTGTTGCAATATGTTGCTAGTTGGCTTATGTAGTGGTCATTTAGTGAAAAATCCCTGAAGCATCATCTCGCCGTTCTAGAGAGTTCTAATGTGGTGGCTGAGTGTATATAAACGACTGAGCTGTCATCGGGCTGCCAGAATGTGCATTAATGAAAAGGCTTCGCAACATGCTGGTAGTGGTTACAATGACAACCAGAACTTATATCGTGGGAGATGAACGCGTGTCCTGCATTTGTAGCTCTTTAGTGTGACAACCGGCGCCCTATTTACAACATACTTTGGAGTCCCCAGTATGATTTGAAATAATGGCGTGGAAGTAAATCTGATGGTACCAACTTAAAGGGCCAAAAGTGAACAAATTACGGGCCAAAATGGCTACATCTTCGAGTCGTCAGATTTCTTTCTAATTCAACTCTCTTCAAACCCGTTGATATGCAGACATCATTCCATTCCATTCCTTTGCCTGTCATAATGTTAGTTGTCTTCGGAGCTCAAAATGTCGTTTGCAATGTATTCAAATGTTGGTGCACCATTTGGACCGATGTTTTGGTCGCCATTACTATCGATCGGAGTACTGGCCATCTGACGTCCCAGCGACCCAAGTCTTGCCATTATTAACATGCACGTCTTTATCCCTCGTGGGTTGCCGTTGAAAGCCCCATGGATACACCGCAACAAGTTTGAATACTGATTGTTAAAAAGATTAGAAAGCTGCTTAACTTCAGAGCCCGCAGGATAATTATGGTCTTCGGGGTCATTTATTATTGGCCAAATACCATCATCATGAAATGGCACCCTCTCTCCCGTGAAAGAGTACGGCACCCGCTGAAATGGTTTACTTTGTCCTCCACATCGCCTTCCAGTATTTGCGGTAGTTGTGGCATCACAGGTGTCAGTGTAATCCATGGTTGTTTCATTTTCAATTTTATTACCCTCCACAATTTCAAAAAATTTATAATAATGAGAGAGCTTCCTATCAGAGTCATCAGGCTGTGTTAGGGAACTACCTTCTCCCTCCGTTATGATCTTATAAATCGCCCTTCCTGCATCTTTAATATTACTCACAAGAAACGGCTTTTCATCGACGTTGCTGTACCAGTCATCCTCGGTGATCTGCATGTTACTCTTTCCACATTTGAATAAGTTTTCATCAACCTTATCAAGGTCAGTGAGTAACTTCCATATCTTGAAATAAAACTTTCCAATGGTATTACTGTGGTAATACCCTTTATGTTCATACGGAACACCTTGAAGAATTGCCTTGCGCAATTCAATGGGAAGAGTATCGTCTGGTTCCTCGATCTTCATGAACACGTCCTCTATTAGACCTTTGCTGAGTCTGCCAAGAGAAACAGTGAGATGGGGATGGACTCCACCTGGGAGCTTTGAAGGGTATTTCGGTATAACCCCGACGTCGTCCAAAATTGGGTTCCCGCATATGCTGTTCAGAATGTTCGCTACTAAAGTCATATGTAGCATTTCATCGATGACAATACTTCGTAGAATACTTGCAACGGCTGTATTATGATCCTTCTTGATGGAAAACAATGCTGTTAGGTAAGGAGGAATGGTAGAAAGCTCAAACTCAAGAGCGATCTGAAGATTCTTTTTCAACTCTTCCAGGCTGGATGGGACTGGTTTACCAACCTTTGGTCTGTCTAACCATTTCAGTATAGCTTGCCGTTTCTGTCCTGATAAATCTCTTGTTACTGGCATATATCCTGGATCTGTGAATGGCAAGCTCATTGTCATGTTTATCAATTTTGTTTTGCGTCGTACGTCTTCATAACAAGCTAAATTTATAATGTTCGTCATGCTCGGAAACATATTTGCATATAATTTGAATATGGGGTATATATCCTGATGCCAAGTAGGCCCTCCTCCTGACACGATGAAGTCATCGTACATATGAACAGCTATCGGTTCATTTGAAGTAGCCGGATGATTGACATCAGCCAGAATGTCAAAAAAGTAAAGCTGCCCATCAAGTATTCTTCTCGGACGTCTGGGACTCTTTCCTGTAAAATGAAAAACGGCTATTCCATGCTTGTTTGTTGTCGTCACGTTAGAGTATTTTACAGCATCTGCCGGTTGATTAAAAGGTATAGTGTTATTTGGTCCGCAATATGAGTCTGGTTGGACCCAGTTGGCTATTTTTATCCTTAATGGAACATTGGCAAGAGGTTCACCGAATTTGGTTGAGAAAGCATCAACTTGCCATTTGTCTCCTGGGTCTTTTCTGAATATTCTGTCCCCCATGACGTCAATCATGATTCCGTTGCTTCTCTCAGCCAGGATAACTTGAATGCACTGAAGAGATTGCGTGTCCAAACGTCGGATCATAAGTGGCCGATTTGATATTTCATCAAGTTGTTTCGGCGTCAGATCAGTCGATTCAGGCACAGAAACCACCCCGGAAGTGCGCTGATACCAAAGCTCACTTTTATCGTTAATGTGGCCGACAACCACGACTTCTGTTTTGCAACTTACAGCATTTGTAGTTTCATGTGAGGTATAGGCAATCTGCAGTATTTTGTTCAACTCTGGGTCTGGAAGTCCAGTCAAATTATGTTTCACCGCGTTTGCAATATCAATGAGAAGTTTCCCTCGGTTTTTGAACACTCGAAAGTAAACCTTGCCAAATACATAATTATTATCAAGAGGCAATAATTGTCGATGGCGAAGAGAATGCAAGGGTTCGGCAGTTCCAGCGAGGCCTATAGCACCGACGATTTTTCCTATCTGAAACCCAGCAGACTTGAAATAAGGCCTAGAGGAGTCGAGCTCGACGTTAAATTTTATGGAAAGAACGCGTGGTTTTGAATTGGAAGACGAACCCCTGAACTCATTTACAATCTTGGAGTCCGTCTCATTATTTTCCCATTCTACATCAACAAGCAGAGACAAGAAATCAGCACCATAGCTTTCATCATGTTTACCTGAGGGTGTTTTCACAAACATGTCCTTCATCGCTGCCTCAAGTAAATGGGCCGTGAAGACACCTGGTATGTGGAGAGTTAATCCAAAAATCGTTGAAACAGTTTGAAACTGAGGGTCCAGATCAACTATATTTGCCTGGGAACGGTTGATGTTATCTGCAGAAATGAAAATATTGGACAAAATTTGCTTCAGATGAAGACGTAGCCCACAAACTTGAATGATGAAACACGTAATATATACGTGCCGTTTTCAAATACAAAGTCTTAATGCTAAAACAAGATATATTACTGAATTTAAAGGGAGGATGTCGTCGTGTATTTCATCCATGATATCTAGACGGATCACGTCTACATAGCTGCAACATTTAAATTTTACGATATTCATTGTTAACAAATATTGTTTAACTTTCATCAATCGCCAACGTACCCTAGTTACATCGGTCGTAGGGGTCCCTGGCAACTTTTGAGCAGAGTTCCGACAACACCCTCCCTTTAACAGCATTGTATCGCAAAATTGCTATGCGATAAGATAAATCTACAAAACAAACAACTCAAACAAGGTGATATCGCCCTGATATCGCACTTCACCTTACTTAATATTGACAAAGTTTTGTTTCTGAACTTGAACACGTCAGTTTTTTATGCTAAAACCACGTCAGGCTTAAGACCTCTTCCTAAGCAGCGATTCTTTATTATTGATGACATCTAAGTCTTCATATAGGCCCAATGTCCGGTTTTCAATGTCCTTAATGATTGTAGCCATTACAAGAATAGTTCGTCGAATATTGATGACGAGTCCAGGGTTTGTCAACGGTCGTAAAGGTACGACTCGTAAAAAATCTCTACAACATCGTAAACAATTACTTTGTACTCACTGATGATGTTTTTTCCTACGAGTGAATCATCTAACGAATCAGTGACGCATCCCCCGCTTCTGTAGCAGACTGACGAAACTTTGCAATCTAGGAACTGAAAGATGCCGGAGCCATCGGGGTTCCAGCTGAGAATGGATGGTTGTCTTCGTAACCTTTCATCGAATGTCTCGATGTCATAGTTCTGGCAGTCGTTGTTTCCAGTCGGCGGGCCGACTAAGACGGTGCCAGAGAAGTGGATCCGTGGCCAGTCAAGGTAGGAATTGCTGTTCTCTGTGTGTTTAAATTGTTTTAGTTTTCATCACTAAATTGAGTCAACTTAAATATGGATCTGTCAACATCTCATGTCTAAACAGGTTTTTAAAACCGCCCACGCAGTTAAACACGGACACCGTGCATATGTATGGGCGTTTTTGTGAAAACCAATATATATATATATATATATATATATATATATATATATATATATATATATATATTAAATGACACGTTTAAGTGAAATTATCAAGTATCTCATATATATGTCGTACATACATACACTTCTCATAATCCTAATCGAACACTGATTCTGTACATTCATATCAATAATCAAGAATATGTAAACACTAAAATATATGGCTAGTTTTGTATTGGGACAATTAACAGTTTGAATATATTTCTTAAACTCATGCACTTTCAGTTATCTCTCTCTATACTAGTCAAGTACTCAAATATAAATATATGTATATATATATATATATATATATATATATATAATATTTATATCAATCATATGGATATTATAAGATATACACACATCATGCCAAAGTCGTCATTTCTATTTATTGACATCTATCTAACAAACCTGTGTGTACCGTCAGAAAGTTGTAAAAATTATCGTTTTAGGATTTTTTTTGATACTTTTAACTTGTGAAAACCACATTAAAAATTTGTATTAATTTCAAAATTGACAAATGTGCAATGTTACCCTCCCCAAAATTTAAGTTTACAAAAACTTCTAAGGGAATTTTTGTAAAATATCACCCTCCCAAAATTCCTCCGGCTCACCCCCTAGTAATAAACGGGGAACTCCCTGACAGAAACCCTTTGAAAACTGTCTAGCTTAAAAAATGTCTATGCTATTGAGGTAAGATGCTATCAGCAGAAAGGTCTATCAATATACAGTCGTACAACAAGGACACGTATAAGATGCATTTTGCTCACGTAATTTCAGAATCTGCATTTTATGTGGATTTCCACTTGAATGTCTGCATTAGGCTCTGGCAATTCAAAACTTTAATCTTTGAACTTAGTGTTTTACACACAATGACTTTGATACACTAGATCACGGAACTGGTGAGGGACGCTGAAGGTGTTGTTATAAGTTTGAAACCAAATTTTCACCAGGAGTATGACATTCGTAAAGAGGCGGAACACCAATTCAGTACTGAATTGTAATCACTGACTTAATTGACCAAGATAAACCATTCAGCTCCACGAAATGATTTGATTATATATTGAAAAGGGAGGGATTAAAAGAGAGGATTTCGTCGGAACTGCCCGTGTGCGACTCTCTTGCTTACAAACAATGTATTTCAGGTATGATATCTTGATACATCGCGTCAACATAGCTGCAACATTTAAATTTTACGATATTCATTGTTATCAAACATGGTTTAAAGCCCCTGTAGCTGTAACTCTTGAAATTTGTTGACCTGAAAAAGGCTTGCTATTTTCCCTCGTTTTCTTTAAATTCTACAAATTTAAAGGATAAAATCTTTCACTACTGAAACTTTGACAAATTTAAATTTTAATTGTTATTTTGATTTCCTGCCATTTTTAGAAATGGGTAATATTACAAAGATAACAAAGCATATGATGTGCCAGTGGAAAACATTCAACACTGTGCATTATATTTGACTACTCTTTTGTTTCTGTGGAGATTCCAATGCATATGTGCACGACGTATGGTGTTTTTGCTTTATTTGCATGAGGGTGCCATTTTACGTTGCGCAAACGTTTATTATTTATCAATATAGGGAAAAAGTGCGTGTCTAGAGCTAGAAACTGACGCTTTCTCGCAATCGGTGAGAATCTGTTCTCATTCTCACTGCTGTCGGTGAGAAAATTTTAATCTCCACTGGAGATTGGTGAGAAATGCACTCCTTGGCGAGAATCAAGTGTGAGAACAAATTCTCACCGGTGAGAA